>PVJO010030828.1:0-15023 GCA_004026905.1 Hystrix cristata | reverse complement strand
ATTGATAACATTCATCATTGGGGATTTGTACCTGTACATGATATACTTTGTTGCTTCTTTTTTTCCCGTTCCCCTCCCCTCACCCCCTCCTCCCTCCCTATTTACAAAAGCTTTGTTTCCATTTTTTCCTTCCATTTCTTATTTCTCTTGTCCCTCTGTTCCTTTCCCCCTCCCTTGTTCCCTTTCCCACTTGGACATTTTCTTCCCTTTCCCAATATAATACATTTTAGTCTTTATTTACACTTCATTTTCCCACACCAGAGAAACTATGCGGTATTTAAACATGTGTGTCCGATTTATTTCACTTAGGAGTATGGTTAAAATACACTTTTTAAAAACATTCTCAGATCCAGGATGTTTATATGGTCCAATATGAAAAAAATATGAAGAGAAAAATACAATCCATTATCTATGATGCAAGTAGAAGAGGAATACTTAATGAAATCGCTCTGGTACCCTGTGAACAAAAAAGAAAATTTACTGAAGATAAACTAAACAATCTTCGCGAAAAACTGGCAGCATTGTTGCAGAAACTTCAGCTGGTAAGTGATGAAATTTTATTGGTAGGTGTATGCTCTGGGGAGAGAGCCTGTGTTAGCTTTGCATGACTGTAACAAAATACCTGTGAAAATCAAATCAAAGGAGGAAAGATTTGTTTTGTTTCACCATTTCAGAGGTTTCAGTCCATAGCCAGCAAGCTCTATTACTTTTAGGTACGTGATGAGGCAAAGGCATCATAGTGAAAGGGTGAGTGTGTGGCAAAGAAAAGCTGCTATCATGGCAGGAGGGCAGCAGAGAGAGGAAAGGGTTGTGGACAGGACGTATCCTTCCAGGTTGCGCCTCTAGAGAGCTGCTTCCTCTAACTAAGCCCACCTCCTGACTTCCTACGCTGCTGCGAACTCATCCATACATTTATTCATTCAGGGTTTAGCACCACCATGATAAGTCACATTCTAAAAGCCATCCTCCTAATCACAGGATCTTTTGTGGGGACATTTATGATCCAAAGAAAAACAGAACCCTTGGATATATCCTTCTACTCTTATCCTTTGCATACTGACCTTGGACAAGTCAATTATTCCAGCCCTTGGTACCCCATAAGGATATCAAAATCATAAATAAATGAACTTCGAAGGTATATATTAGAACATTTGAAGTTTTCTATTTTTATCTTTCAACATCAGTCTTTGCTTGTGCTCTTGGTCTCATCAACTTTGGTGTCTCCTCAGTAATGTGTTCAATAGGGAATTTTTTCCAGCTTCTTTAGAAAGCAAGATATTTTCGTTTATTTTTATCTTAAGGTTAGGAAATATCATGTAAGTATGAATTACTGTCATTTTTGTTCGTGTATTTTAATGTGTAAAGAATTGTACTTTTATAATAGTTGGAACTAATAAGGAAAGGCCCATCTTCTAGGACAGCACATAGAAATGCTGGATACCGCAAAAATTTATCAGCCAAGGGTGAAAAGTATTTCTGTAGATTCTAAAAATAAATTAAGAAATCTAAGCAAGAACAATGAGTTTAGAGAACATGTGGCATTTTGTCCTCAGATGTAGACCCCAAGTGCTGGGATGGGAGACAAGGTCTTCCTGGGCCATGCCGAGTCCCCTTAGGAAGCATGCAGATTTAGTGGGGATGGCTTTGCCCGTGAAGGGAAAGATGTGGGAACTTGCCATGCATCAGTATAGAATGTGCTGAACATGGAACTGCCTGGGGTTCAATCCTACTCTGAACACTGCAAAATGAGAGTTTAGTGTATTGCCAAAAAAAAAAAAAAAAGTCTCTCGCCCCTTTCGTGACCTAGAGAACAATTAAAATGCTACCTTACTAAAATATAAAGGATAATCAACAGTAACTGTTCGCACATTATGGCAGTTGTATCTATGTTTCTGTCAACAACACTTCAGCCAGTTCTTCGAGTTTATTACTGCTGTGAAAATGGGATTTGAGTGGAGTTTTTTTTGGCTCTTGTGGTTATGAATGTTTTTACTTCTAAAAGTTTTTACATGTAAAAAGCCTGCTGTGGAACCTGGCACATGGTGGAGTTTCAGTGATGATTGTTTCAATAACAAGGAACACTCGGGAGAATAACGATGTTTGATATAAAAAGCCAATATTACTTTCTGACAGAGTTCCTAAAAATTATTTTTTCTCATCATAGAAAATCTATGTTTGGCTAAGGAAAATGAAAGAATAATGAATCCTAAATTTAAAAAATTTACTTTCTATGCCAAAGCCCTGGATTTCCCAGCATCACCAGGGTTATTATATTAATTAAATTTGCTTTAGTCACAAAGTTTGGTAGGGACATGAAGGCCTTTAGACACCAGAATGTGAAACTTTTTACCTAGAATCAGTGTAGAAGTCCTTAAATGGCTCTGACTCAAACACACTAATGTATTTCTGTACTTAAAACTTCCACTTGTCCTTTCCCTGATTGCTAGGGCAACTGCAGTAGAGTAGAGCAGAGAATAGAAATGAGGCTGACCCACAGCAGATAGAGTGGGGCAGGCACATGAAAAAGCTATGTATAAAATCAACATAGGGCTGGGGTTCAGTGCAGTAGTTAGAGTGCTTGCCTGGCAAACACAAGGCCCTGAGTTTGATCTCCCCCCACCAAAAAAAAGTAAAGTTGCAGGAGGAGGTTTAGTCTGCTAGGAAGAGAATAGTAGACCAAAGATAAGACTTTACCAAACAAGCTGAGACCTTTCAGGGTCAGAAAGAGTCACAGAACATCTTCAGGGTTATTATATTTGGAAATCTAAGTGAATATCAACACCATGGAAGCTCACCCACAGGAGCAAGACCCCCACTCCCAGGCAGAAGGAGTAAAGCTGAAGCACGTTTAGTAGAGCCAGAGAAGGGGAGGAGAGATGAGGATGGTGGTGCTGCACACTTGGCGGGACAGTAATGAAGCTGGGATTGTTTCTGAAAGGTCCATCCTAACAACTCTCTCGTCCATCTGCCCATTTGAAGAGCGAGTTGGCCCATGACTGGGCCTGAAGGGGAGGGATTTGGATCAATAGAGAGCACTTGTGCCTTTGATCCGTCATAGAGCAACGAGTTCAGGAAAGGGAAGCAAGAATTACCCCAGTAGGGAGATCAGGAAAAAAGGAAGGACACAGAGAAGGGGACAGAGCAGGGCCAGGAGCCAAAGGTTAGAGGAGAAGATGGTGCCTTGGAAAGAGGAGCAACAGAAGCTGCAGTGTGAGTCCGCCTACAAGGCTGAAGATCCTGCATGTTTAAAGTGGGAGATGAGAGCTCGTAACAGAGAAGGATGACACCGGGTGGGGGGTTTTAGGAAAATGATACAGTTTAGAAAAAAGGAAAATACCAGTGGAACCAACCTCCACTAAAGAAAAACTGCTCCAAATTCCTCACCACCTGTGAGCGTAAAATGGGATGAAGTGAGAGAACTTTTGGAAGGTTAAAAGTGTTATTCAGACACAGGGCAGGTCTCCTTGCTCCCTGAATCACAGAGAATACTGTGACAGGAGCCCATCCAGGCTACTGCAGGAAATCCAGTAGCTCCTTCCCTGATGTGACTGTGGCTTCTGTCCTCCAGGGTGGCCCAGCAGGGGACCTGGAGCAGATCGATGCGTATTTAGAAGGCTTACTTAAAGACAACAAGCTCCTTTTCCAGAATACTTTAAAGTGACCACAGACACAAGACACACTCTCCCTTCAGAGAACAAGGAAAGGACTTCTCAAAATTAACAGAGGTGGCGCTCTGTCTTTTAAAGTGCTAAGAAGAAAATCAGAAGACACTTTTCCAAACCTTTCCTTTTGTCATTGTCATTGTAAAATTTGCCAGTTTAATTTAAAAAAATTTAGATATGGTGACTAATTTAAAATTTACTGTTCATTTTCTGTAACTATTATAGTCTCTTTTCCTACTTCTAACTATTCCTGTTCTCTCAGAAATAATCTTTAAAGTTTGCTAATTTCCATGTGAATTACTAAGAAAAATACAAATGTCACTTAAGTTTAAATTTTGCTTTAACTTCAATTTGAAAAACTCGATAGTGTTTTTCAAAATCCATATACAAAGAACTACAGAACCACCTCCTTTTGAAATGTGTGTTGAAAAATAAAACATTATGTCCTCTCTCTACTACAGCCAATACTCACTAGAACACAAAATGTAAGGAGCTGGGTGTGGTGGTGCACACCTGTAATCCAGGCACCCAGGAGGATGAGACAGGAGGACTGCCACAAGTTCTAGGCCAGCCTGAGCTACGTAGTGAGTTCAAGGCTAACCTGAACAACACAGCAAGACTCTGTCTAAAACAAAACAAGAAAAAAACCAAAATGTTAATCCTTCAAAATCATTGTGATATAGCTTATATGATAATTTGCTTGTTATAGTAAAAGAATAAAAATGTCTTATGCATAATACATATTTGTATTATGCATAAGAATTATGTTTTTGTATTTATACATATGTAAAAGTTGTTTTATACTTGCCTTAATAACTGTTTTGTTTGTAAATGTTTGCAACCTTGGACTAAAGCAATAAAACATTTAATAATCATTAGTGGAATTGTATAATTTTTTTGGTATATAGTAGATGTTTAATAAATGGGTTAAATGAATTTTTAAAATTTTGTATTTTTATCAGTATGTATTTACCGTAGAAAATGATTATATTCACAGTGGGGAGTTCATACATGTAGGACTCCAACACCACAGGAAGTGAGGGGAAGAATCAGCAAGTGGGACTATGTCAAATTACAAAGTTTCTGCACAGCTGAGGAAACAACTACCAGAGAGAAGAGGCAGCCTACACAACAGGAGAAAATCTTTACCAGCTCTTCTTCCAACAGAGAATTTGTATCTAGGATATATAAACAACTAAAAAGAAAAAACCTTACCACCAAGAAATCACATAGCCTAATCAAAAAATGGGTAAATGAATTGAACATACAGTATGAAAAGAAGAAGAACAGGTGGCCAATAAAAAGGGTGATAAAAATATATAGTGAATGTTTAAAAATGTTATTAGAGTAAAAGACACATTGCCTTTACTCCCACTCAGAATACTACTCCTTGCTTCAAGCACACCCCATTGTCCTCGCCACTCTCTGAGCCAGTTCTGAAAGTCCTCTTTTGTCAGTGTCTTCACAGAGTGTTATTAAAAATAGACTGATGCTGAGTGCCATCTAATGGAAAGGCAGCCTCAGAATACGTTGTGTCCTCATTCACTTCATCCACCGAATCTGGCACCGTGTGACTTTCGGCTTTTCCCCAAAGTCAAAATGACCATGAAAGGTAAATATTTTGAATTCATTCAGAACATCAGAGCAGCCATAACAGCACAACTAAAGACAGTTATGGAACAGGACTTCCAGAACTACTTCAGAAAGTAGCAAGACCAATGGGATTAGTATATTCTAAGTGAGGGAGAGTATTTTGAGAGGGATTAATGGCAATATATCTTTTACTGTAATGTTTGGAAATTGAAACGTTTTTTTCAATCACATCTTGTAAGCATATGAAAAAATATTCAGCGTCTTTATCTACTAGAGAAATGCGAATCAAAAGTACACCAAGACCCATCTCACCCTAGTCATAATGGTTATCATCAAGATTACAAAAACAAAATTGATGTTACTGAGGATGAGGGGGTGGAGGGAGAGGCAGCCTTCTACACTGCAGATGAGAATGAAAATTAGTAGAGCAATTATGGAAACCAGTATGGGTGTTCCTAAAAAGTAAAAGCTACCGTTTGATCCAGTTATTGCCACTTTTTGTAATTAAAGTCAACATACTATAGGTATACCCTCATACCCATATTTATACCCTCATGCCCATATTTATACCCTCATACCCATATTTATACCTTCATACCCATATTTATTGTGACACAATTCACAATAGACAAAATACAGAACCAGCCTACATGCCATCAAAAAATGAGTGGATAAATAAACTCCGAGATCGTACATATATTTATATATGTGTCCTTATTCAGTCATAAGGAACAATAAAATTCTGTCATTTGCAGGAAAATGGATGGATCTAGAGACCATTATTTTGTCTATTTTTTATTTTTTGGTACATTTTAGATGTACATAGTGATAACATTGATCATATGGAGTTTGTACCAGTACGTGATGCATTTTGCTGCTACTTTTTTTCCCATTCCCCTCCCCTCCCTTCACCCCCTCCTCCCTCCTTATTTACAAAAACTTTGTTTCCATTTATTTTCCTTTCTACTCTCTTTTTTCTTCTTGTCCCTTCCTTTCCCCTCTCCTCTCCCTTGTTCCCCTTTCTATTTTAGCATTTTCTTCCTGTTTCCCAATATCTATTGTACATTTTGTGGAGACTATTATTTTGAACAAAATAAGCCAAACTCAGACAAATATTGTATGTTCTCCCTTCTATATAGAATCTAAAAAGTTGACAAGATGAAGAATATTAGACAAGAAGAAGGGAGTAAGAGAGAAAGGGAAGGTGTAAGGGCAGGTAATGCGGGATGGATATGAGCAAAATGCATGCATTAACCACCCCCCAAAATAGAAAACTAGCAGGGGGCAGGGGTGATGGGTGGGTGACAATGATCAGTGTATGTTATGTGCATGTCTTCATCTGCCACAAAACCCATTAATATTTATAAATAATAAAAAAAATGAAAAAAAATTAATGGTGCTAAGAGGTCAGTCTTCTGAGCATCTTTTTGGCAGACATTTAGAAATATCCCAAGAAGGGCTTCTCAGGAGAATGCAGACAGGATGCTCCTCACGCCTCCTGACTAATCATCTGCATGAGTGAGGTCGAGTCCTCACTCTCTCACCATCTTTCTTTTTAGTCTGCGTAAGAAATCTCATTCACTCCAGTGGCTTCAAGTAATACTTCCAAATGGATGAATTCCAAATTACTCTGACCTTATATACCCATTATTTAATTCTAATTATGAAATTGAAATGTTCTATTGAAAGTCTGCACTGGTACATTTGAAGCAAATTGATCACATTCACCCCCCCCCCACTTCCTGTCAAGACAGTTCACTGAGGCTCTGCTGCCTCTAGATCTTGGGGAACCTAGGAGAGTGTGTGTGTGTGTGTGTGTGTGTGTGTGTGTGTGCGCACGCGCTGGGGATTGAACTTGGGGCCTTCCACTTGCTAGGGAAGCACTCTACACTGAGCTAAATCCTCAACCCCAAAACCTAGGAGTTTAAGTAGTCATGACTAAGGCCCCTACAAACCAGAGAGAAAGAATGGAGTGAGGTTAGGAGAGGGGAAGCAGAATCGAGCATTAACAGAACTACATTTCCCTCTGAGAGAATCTGGTCCTAAGTCTGGTTGGTAGCCAGGTGCTTGCTGGACAGTTTAAGACAACTTATTTTCACTACAGGAAGGTGGATACATTTCTTAGGTTCCTCAGTTGACTGAATTCTCAAGTCCATCTCAACCAGGTCTTGGCTAGGACAAGATTAATTTGGAAACTGGGTGGGCCAAAGCTGGAAGCAGAAGGCGTATGTAGATACAGACTTGAGAGAAAGAAAAGACACAAACATATTTTTTTTCGAATAAAGAAGAAGAAAGTCAGAAGATAGCTCAACATGCTCCTTGTCTTCCAACTTGACTTTATTGTCATATCTGCAACTCTACACTTCTACTTACCAGATTATTTAGTTCTTGCTATTTTCCTCTTTCATACACAGACTTTCTTTTAATTTAATAATTCTCCAAAGTGTGTAACTTCTTTACATAAAAACGATTCTATAAGTTTACGTTAGCAATATTTAGGTGCAGAAAGGCAGATAGTACAGATGGAGAACTGAGGTTTGAAAATTTAATGTTTTAATAGAGTTAACAAGTGATGGAACAGTCTAGAACCCACGTTTCCTCAGTTGCAATTGGAAAGACTGCTTCCCTACTTAGCAACTTCTTTAAAACATTAAGTTCTCAAGTCTCGGGTTCCCTGTCTGCCTTTTCACATCTGAGAAGGTCCTTCTCCTGGGCCCACTGTGCCCCTCCATAATGTAGGCGTCATGGATGGTCAAAAGCACAAGGCTCGTACTCCTGAGATACTGCTTCTGCCCTTAGCAGAAAACAGTACCTCGGCGGGCTGTAAACACAATACCATCAGTCAGTGCTAAGTGACCTCGGTCTTAAAACCGCACACATGAGTTCATCTCCCAGGCTTTCGGTTTTTACTTAGCTTGTAGCTGTCCTAAGTTTAGTGTAGCTTTCCAAGAGCATTTGTTAGCCTGGAGTTGTAGTGAAGAAGGCTAAAATCTAGACAGAGTTTACATGAAAACAGTTCAAGCAAAAGGCTGTGCGCAGGACGACAAGGGGGAGTAGTGGATCTACGGCTGCTGGGCAGACAGCAGCTCCTGTACAGGAGACCTGTGTGTGGTACGGAACATTTATGATGGACCAGCCAGCCAGCCTAGAAGCACTAGATAAATTTAAGAGCCTTTTGGGTCTGCAGGGTCTGAATAAAAGGCCAAACAACATGTTGACCAAGTTCATAATACCTTTGACAGGAACAAGGTAAGGTTTCCTACTTTACAGTTGGCTGTGATTCTGCATTTCTCCTTTTATTTTTCCTCCTATAAACTAGTTTTAGGTAAGGTGTGTACATCTCTCTGAACAGAGAAGTCTTCAGGTTGCCCACAGCTTTCAGGTAGTCTGTCCTTTCAGCATATTTAGCACCGATGGCAAGAAAATAATTGGGAACCAGTCTCTCCACCCTTGGAAATGTTCTGCATGCAGGGGGTTATTTTAAAACCAAATTAAATCCCAGCATGGAATTCTAATGTTTCATTTAAGTAAATCTAATAAGTGTAGATTGATTTACAAAAAATGTTTTCAAAGTATTTAATGCATTGGTGACATTTTACGGAAAAGCAAATTATAGGAACTGCTTTTGTAAGTGTGGCCAAATCAAGATTGGCAGATAAAATCAATACCAATTAACCAACTTGTTGCCTGCAGCCAAACAAGAAGTTAAAATGTTTTACATTACTTTCTTTTTCATATCTGGCCAATTTAGTTTGAGAAAAATAAAAAAATTCCATTTTAAATTCAGATACATTTTAGTATCTAAAGAGTGTAACTCAGCTATTATTTGAATTTACTCATTCCTGAGAAGCTACAGCATATTTACTCTCTTTTCTTGAAAAACATACAAATGTGAGAAGAGAGGGGGAAAAAAATGAAATGGCATTAAAAAGTTAAAAAAAGAAAGTGACTATCTGAAATAGGCTCACATACTGCCTGTTTTTCATTGCATATTATTTTACCTGTACATTTGTTGTAATTCAAAATGTACAGAAAATGGGGGAAAAAACTACAAATAGACAACTTTAGAAGGCTGTGCCAATGACAATCGAAGGGAAAGAAGGGACAAGTGAGTGAATAAAATGAAAAACAACTATCCATTAGAGTCGTGGAATTCAGCCCAACCCTTTGGTCTGTTTTTCAAAGCCAAAACAAAAAAACAAACCGAAACAAAACAAACAGGTGATTTAAAAGGAGCTAGCAGCCAGGGACTAGGGAAAATTAAAACTGTGCAAAGTTAACAGCTATTTTAATCCTTGTAGCAACGTGGGGAACAGATTTCTTTTAGGACATTACTGTATTTTGTACTCTTATCAGGCATGAGTTAAGAGCTGTCTGCTCAGCATGACATCAGTGGGAAAATGAAGCCTATTCTACTTTTGTTCTCAGCCCTGGAATCCATCCCGCCCTATTTCCTCTGTCAGTGTATGTGTCTCTCACCTCCTTACCCTCCCCAGTCACTTGGCTTCTGCTTTGTTCCTTGCATGGCTGCTGCAGTTCAAGGCACTTTCTGTAAGAAGCTCGCTTTCAGGTTGCAAGGCTGCTGCTCTGGACAGCAGTTTTGCAGGCTCTCTCAGTGCTGCCCAGAGATTAGAAGACGAGCTGCCATCACGTTCTGGAGTCCTCCAAAGGAGTCGACGCTGTAGCTGATGCCAGCAGTTCTGTTGCTACCCGATGACTGTGAAGACCACGCGTCCCAGAGGTTCACGCGCGCAAGAGCAGGAACACACGAAAGGGAGGGTTGGCGGGAAACAGGAAACAGGATCTACAGCCCAAGGGAACCTGCTCTTGAGAAAGCAGGGCAGTTGGCTGCAGAGGGGCATCTGGAGTGTGCGAGCCTTTGGTGTGAGAGCCCTCTCAGCGTCCACCAAGGCCTAGCCAGGCCCATCTCAGGAGCTGAACTCCAACAGCTTGCAAGTTCTGCTGGTATTTACGATTCATCAGAGAAAGTCTGTTTAGGAAGCAGGGGAGCCTAAGCAGTGACCGTACAGGCCAGAAAAGATGTGGGGCTTTCATCTCAGGTTGTAGAATGAGAAAAGCAAGGATTGTCGATAATCAAGTGATAGTAAGAAATGATGTGTATTTATTCAAGGAAAACTGAAACAGCCATGCATTTATTAGATGAATCAGCAAAACTATCAGCTATCCAGAATCCCTGAGGATTTATTATTTCTATGGAGCTCCTCTCTGGTTTTAAATATTCTGGATGGATACCATTCAAAATGCATTTCATGCTTTCCTGCCTCCTCAAAGTGCTAGTAAAGTATTTTCCTGACAGAGCAGCGCATTTTTATGAATATCAATTTTTACATTCTATGCGACTTCACGAAGCACCAATGTCTTAAGTTTCTGGGGCTAAGTTATCTAATCTTAAAAACCCTGAAAACAGGTGTTTGTGTTTTTCATTTTCTGTCTCTTGTGCTGTCAAACTCAGGTTTCACAGCTTTCTGGTGGTTACAATACTAATAAGCTCTTGATCATCTTTCTTTTAGTCTACTATTTCTAATGTGGTTTTGGCTTTTGCTCAAGCCAACCACACCTCTGAGAATGTGCTTAAGGTAAAAATAAATAGAACCTGGAGTTTAGAGTGTAAAATTTATTACGATTCCTTTGGCTGATCATGTGCCTTGTGGGCTTCTCCTTGGCACTCAGTGATATTTCTTGAGTACTGAGGATGAAGACAAAAGGGAACCCTTGTATACTGTTGGTGAGAACCTAACTTAGCATGCTCACTATGGAAAATAGTATGGAAGGTCTTTAAAAAATTAAAAATAGTGTTAGCAGCCATGTAGATTTATATGCTTAGATTCTGCTTCAGTTCATTTGCTCACCACTGACCAAGTCAAAGGAGGTCATATATTTTGGTAAAAAGGAAGAAAGGATTGATTCAAAGCTGGCATCAAGAAGACAGAGGAGCCCATTTGCCTCAAATCACCATCTCACTGTGCACAGGTGGGTAGGAAGAGTCTTTTATAAAGGAACAGAATGGAGGGGAGCACAGAGAGACGTGCACATCTCCATGCTTGCTTTATCACTGCCAGACCTCTTAGCTCATTGGACCATTTCTTGTGGAAAGGACACGTGGCTCCTCCCTCCTGGGCTGCCATCTGCACGTTCTGCCACTTCATCTGGGCTGAGGAGAGGAGGGGTGTAGGAATGTGCTCAGCAGGAGGGAGTTTGGAGGGATCGCTTATCTCTACAAGAAAAGTCTGATTTTTTAAGTTCTATTTTGCAGTGCGGGTTACAGTAGCACTACCATGTGATCCCGCAATCCTATTTCTGGGTTTATACCAAAAGATGTGAAATCGGTGTGTCAGAGACATTGCCAGCGCCCATCTTCACTGAAGTATTATTCAGAGTGGACAACCCAATGGTGGTTGCGCGGACGGGGTGCTGGTGGCGGGGAAGGGAAGTCGAAGTGTGGGAGGTTCAGTCCTGCAGGATGAATGAGCCTCTGGGGTCTAGTGTATCGTATGGTGATTGTAGCTAATAATAATGTCATATAGACTTATAAATTGCTGTGAAATTTTTAATTGTTCTCCCCACGAAAGAAAAAAAAATCATGTGAGGCAATGGATATGTTAAATTGCTTGATTTTACCATTTTATAACATGTATATATCAACACATACATGTTTTACTCTTATTTGTTAATTATATGTTAAGAATGCTCAAAAAAACTCCTTTTGGAGTACTTACGATGTACCTGATGCCTCCTAAGTACACACATAGTGAGTACTTAGAAGAGAACAGAACCTCTGTAAAGGAGATAGCAGCCGTGCCCACTTGGACAACGTAACAGACAGGCCCATCGCTGACGGACAGAACGACGCGTCCCCATGCGTGTGCCGAGTCCATGCTGCCTGCGCTTAGATTACCGCCTGAGACTGAGTGCCACAGAAACACCGCGGCTGCTGTATTCCCGATGGATGCTCCTTCACCTCTATCAAGTTAGAATCCTAGTCTGGGAGGTAGCCCTACCTTCCCGCCCTTCCTATTTCCTTTCACAAAAGCAATTCTCTGAATAAATCCCTCCCTTTCTGGAGCTACAGGGAAACCCCAAGCTGCATCTCAACTTCAAGGTACTGACAGGGATTGGAGGGCATCTTCCTGCACTGGTGTTGACTGAGACCTCATCTCTCTTCCTCTCCCGATTCGCTCAGAGGGATGTCTGCACACAGCTCAGCCTCTTAGGTAGATTCTCTCTTAGCGGTTTATTGCTAGACAAGAAGTTGTTTTTGACAGCTGCTTCATCTGGACAGGCACACTTTACGGCCTCTTCTGCCACACTGTGCCAGGTCCCAGGAGAACCTGGTGCGTGTGTCTACCCAGGCAGTGAATCACAGGTGCCTCTGCTCTGACGTCTGCTGAGGCCGGTGTTTCCTCCCCCTCCGGCCATTCTTCATCCTCACAAAGCAACAGTCTTTCTCCCAGTGCCTGCTGGCGCTCTCTTCCTTCCCTTATTCCACATGTCCTCAGCCTATGAGGTCTCTAGCTAGAGTAGCCAAGAGAAACCAGAAAAACTGCCTTTAACTATGTATTCTTTCTATTTTGTTCAGCATAGATATTATGCTTTGAGTTCTAAAATGGTGTAAATCACTAAAACCCAAGGGCCAAGAATGAAGTCTTGATTTCTGCTACAGTGATTCATCTCTCAGGAAACGGATGTCTTCATGGGTGTGAGGACAGCTGGACAGAGGGCTCTTCAGGAGCCAAGTCACAGGGTCTCACTGCACAGTATCAGCCCATGGCTTTGCAAATACCAAGCCCCGGAAGCACGAAGGTGTCTAAGAAGGGACCCTGGTCCTCAGATGAGCTCACAGTTCGGTGGGGAAGGTGGATATGGCCTCAAAAAACAAACGGAAGTAAATAAAGGATCCAGTGTCAGGTGTGCTGGTGAGTGTACTTCTACTCTTGAGTGTACTCGAGGTTGAGGGAGGATTGCAATCTGAACCAAGCCTGGGCAACTTAGTGATGTGGTGAGATCCTGTCTAAAAACAAAAACCAAAAAACTAGGTCACAGCTCAGTGAGAAGATTGGGTGCAATCTTCAGTATCAAAAAAAAAAAAAAAAATCCAAGACTGAGGGAGGACAAAACCATTGAGCCAGTTTTCCATTTCTCTGCCTTTTACGTGTCTGTTACAAGGATCTGTCACCCAGCCTCTTCCTCCACCAACCCGGCTGTGTGGATGGGGCAACCCAGCGAATTCTTCAGTCTCTTCCAGGCAGGGCAGGAAGTGGTAGAAAAATCTCGCTCAGTTTTTACCTTTTTCTTTTTTTTTTTTTGAAATGGGGTGGCAGGGGTGAGTAGAATGGAGATGTGGGTTTTGTGCTCCTAAAGAGTATGCGACAGTTTCTGGTTAAGAAGAAAAGTAATGTTCAAATGAAATAATGAAAGACTATGACAAGGCCGTGAACATAGTAGACTAGAATGACACTGTGCTGTGCAAACACATTTACTGAGATCAGGAGATACAAGAGAAGTGAGTCCCAAAGTTAGTCTGGAAAGGATTTCTGGACAAGGAGAGAGATTTTCAGATCTGAAAAGAAGTGCAGAACTTGGATTCTTACTAATAAAAGCTAAACTCAACACTTTTGGGCCATTCATTCCATTAAGCGCTTACATTTATTCTCTCATAGAATCCTCACGAACATATTATTAAGTACTACTCTTATCATTCCCATTTTACAGATGAGAAACCTGAGGCAGAGAGGCCAAGTAACTTGCCTAAAACTGCACAGAAGGATTGGAAAGCAGCAATCTCACTCCAAGGGCTGCACCCTAAACTGGTGTGGAGTCTAACTTTATGGAAGGAGTTGACACTTAGAATATGGGAACAGCTCGAATTAAAAGATGAGGTAGGAGGAGCTTGTGGGGAACCTAACTAAGGCAGAGGGAAACTAATAGAGCATAACTGTGGCCACCCACTCCTGTGGTTAACCTATATCTCTTGCTTTATACAGATAAGCAACACATTGGGAACCCACACGTTCAGAGCACTGAGGTTCCAGTAACTCCCTGCTACGGAATAGCAGCCTTGGTTCCCTTGGGCCTCTGGTCCCTCTGTAATAGGTGTGCAAATAAACGAATGGGCCTCAGACCCACCTGAGCATCTGGGCTTCATCACTGGCAAAGCTCCTCTAAGTTCAATCATGTCAGTACATGGACAAATTCCCCACAATAAATGTAATCACTGCATACTGCAAACGTGTACAAATTTAAAAAAAAGGAACAATCAAATCAGATGCAGGAAGGGAGGGATGGGGCCATTTGTCACAGGCAAAAATGGGGTCAAAGCAGCCTCATTATTGGGGTGGGAAGAGAAGTGGGTTTAACAGACTTGTTAAATGTGCTTCTGGTAGGCCTCCAGGGGGCGCTTAGAGAGGCACCCAGCTTCCCCAAAGGCCTAGTTTTGGGACTCAAACCACAAATCGAGTGAAAGTTTAAGGTAGAACAGTTGTCGGCGCTGGGGTTCATTTAACACTAGGACAAAACAGCCGAAGCGAATTCTCAGATCCTTTTATTTTTTATTTTTTTATTTTTTTATTTTATTTTAAACCAAGAACATGTATTGGTACATTCTACATACAATGGTCACATTCATTACATTAATTCTGTACCTATACATGATGTATCTTGGTTCTCCCCCCTCTCCCCCCCTCCCCTCTGCACCCTCCCTCCCTATTTACAGCAGGTTCATTCATCATTTTCCATATTTTCCCTTTCCCC
>PVJO010030827.1:0-15034 GCA_004026905.1 Hystrix cristata | reverse complement strand
AAAACAATTTATCTGATCTGACAGTAACATAACAAACATAAAATTAAATATGACTCCATTAAGCATAGTAGCAAGAACTTTAAATTATCATGATATCTGAAAAATCCCCTATGAATATGTGACCTACATTAGCATCTGTATTCTATATTCCAGTGCAAGAGCCAAAAGCTGTGGCTATAGAAATAGCAGTCCCAGAATTGAGGAAAATAAAAATAGTTGAAATTAAAAAATGAAACAAAAAGCCAGTTTGTGTTGTTCTCACCCTACCAAATCTAAGGCCTGTCACACTGTTTGGGAATTTTTACATAGCAATAACTTCACAGCATATTGCATTTTGCTTTTGTTACTTATACTGTAAACCATATGAGTTTTTTAATCCTATATACATTTGCAAACATAGTCATGTTTTTATTGACTTTTGGTTAGTGGAAACATCAGTCTATGCTGAATATGTTAATCATTATATTACTACACATCCCATCATTCCTTTCTCTTATCATTCTTTATTGTTGAATGGCATAGACTTTCTCTAACTTTTCTATTGCTAATTCTTTTTGTCTTGAACTCCCTACTCAAAAGAGTTGCCCCTTTTATCAAAACATTCTCTGATTAGTCCAACTTGCAACAATAATTTCATTTTTTATAGTTTTTTTTAACATTTATTCTCTTGAATCCATGGTTATCACATATTTTTTAATTATTTGCAACTTTTCCCTTCAGTATAATTTACCTTTCCATGTAGATAGCAAGCTTGATAAGAACAAGATTCGATGGATTAGCATACTTTGTTCTCACTCATTATAAACTGAGTCCTGAAAATGTCATTCTAGGACCAGGAAAATAGGCATGTTAGACTTGAGCTCTCTCCAAACCCTCCCAAGATGCAGTTAATAGGATTACTGAGTGTAACATGATTCTCAGGTGATTCACATGAACATTGTATGTTATCCCTTTATAAATGTTCACTGAATGGTTGCTAGCTGATCAGTGTTATACTAGATTCCTATGACTAGCATAACAAATAATCACAAACAATGTAGTTTAAAACAAAAAAAAATATTCTCTCACAGAAAAGGAAAATAGAAGTACAAACTCAGGTTGCCTGAAAAGTTGATTACTACTGTAGGCTCTGACAGAAATCATCCTTTGCCTCTCATTGTTTCTGATGTTTTCTAGTAGGTGTTGGCAGTATTGGTTTCTATATGCATTTTCCAATCTTTTTCTCCATTCTCACCCTGAGTGCTGTTCTGTGTGAGAAATCAGACATTATATGTGGGCAATCCTTAAATCCAGTGTAAAAGTTGGGGATTTGGTTCAGTGGTAGGCCCTAACAAGTGCAAGGCCCTGAGTTTGATTCCCAGCAACTCCCCTGAATAAATAAATCTTAAAAAAGAAAAAAGCTTCTGAAGTATTGTAACTATATCTGTAAAGATCCCATGTCCAGATAAAGTCACATTCTGTGATTCCAGGTGAACATGAATTTTGGAGGATGATACACAACTCACTACAGTCATGTAAAATGAAAATGTGAGTCAATTTATTATATTTTCATTGTAGATAAGGTGATACCCACTTTCTTAAATTTCCAAACTCACAAATGGTGATGTGACTATTAAGCTTCACTACCAAATTTACTGGCTTGTGAGCTGCCTAGGGGATTAGTAAAGCTCACTTCTGGGTGTGTCTGAATGGGTCATGGTGGCATGACCTTGATACTACTTACAGTCCCTGGCCCCTTCCTCTCAGGCACTGTTCACCTCACCTGCTTCCTAGTGGCCAATAACTTGTTATGCCATCTGACATGATGTTCCTGCCTTAGAACAGCAGACCATGAACTGAATCCTCTGAAAATGTGAGCCAAATATCAACCTCCCTCCTCAAAGTTCTGGGTATTGGGTAGTTTGTCCCAGCAATGGGAAATCTAATATAGGTGAGTCTGTTGGGAGTAAAGGTTTCATAACTATGAAATCCACAATTATTCTCTTATGCATCTTTTTTATACTCAGATAAGTTAGTGCTGCTTTTTGCATTTTCTGAATCAACAACATTCATTTTTATTGCTACCATAGCAGTAACTGTGTATCCAAAACATTTTTTTCCCCTTTTAAAGCCATTTTTCTTACAGGTTATAGCTGAATTAGCAGCTGATGATGTTATCTATGAGCTGTTTACACATATTTCCCTTAATATTCAATTAATGCCTCAACATCTTACACATTTTTCTCTCACAGAAAGTTATTTAATGGTGTATATTAATGCCCAGAAACTTTTAAAGTAACAGGAACAATTACTGAAAAAGTCGAAATAAACATCTGTAAATAAATGTGCCCCCTTTATAAGTGATGATTTTGGAATTTTTAAATGTTGCTTACCATTTTCATTTACTAAAAATGTCCTGTATGTGAACAACTGACAAAGTGCTGACTCCACTCAAAGTATATTAAATAGCATTAAGAGTGTTTATTAAAAATTATAGGGATCTACATAATGTCTGAGCTCTTTGGTATGATTTCAGGTATGGAAATGAGATTAAAATGTTATTTATTGCTCAAAACAGGAGAAATTATTTTTAATTTTCTTTGTATCTTTGTATGTCTTAAAATACTTTTTTTCCAGAGCAAAATATTCAACTGACCTCTGGTAAGCCAACTGAAATTGGGTCTGACTTATTTAAATATTGTAACATAAGTGAAATTGCCTTCAGGCAACTATACAGATGCCTTAGGATTTCCTCGCTATTGAAAAGTTCCTATTTTGTTATCCATATTGTAGCTGTTTTACGGACAGCATCATATCCTGGGAAAAGGCAGAGAATAAATACTCCTCCATGCAAAATTTAAGTAGTCGCAAAATTAAGGGGGTGCCAAAAATCTATAACCATGATAAACAGTACTTCAATTAGGGTTGCCAGACAACATGCCAGAGAAATAGTTAAATTTGATTTTCATACGAGGAACAGATGATTTTTATTATGAGTATGTTTCAGGCAATAGTTTATCTAAAATTCAAATATGCATTGAACATACTTATACTAAAAGCTTTCTTGCTTTTTACTTAATATTCAAATGTAAATGTGAATTTCATATTTTTATCTGCTAAATTTGACAATTCTATCTTTAATGTACTGTATTTAAAGGAAGTCAAAATTAATTTTAATAATCCATGCTGAGAGTTACACCACTTTAAAAATAAAGCTAGGGTACTTCTTCCTGAATTTTTGTTTTGCCTCTGATTCTGATATGACTCTGTACAACATGGTGACTGATTCTAATTATCTTTTAAAATATTGAATTTAAATATTATTAATCTTGATTACTGAGTCTGAGGTCCTTCTTCAGTTTTGCCCCCAAGGCAAATAACTTATTTGTGTTTTAACTAGAGCCTGAACACTGTCTGAAACCATCCTTAGCTCTTTGGACTTTGTACTCACAACAAGCACTGGCGTTAGTGGGAAATAACGTAAGAATAGCCATATAGTGATAAATACACACTTTCTTGATTCTTAATGATTATCCACTCCTATTGTTCTGTTTGCCTGGAGAAATTGCAGCTCTGAGTGGTGATTTGGTTTCAGTTTTAGTCATTGGAACTTTATTAGCAAATTTTAAAATAGGAAGCAGATTTTCTCTCCTAACAACCCAGTGCCACAGAGTTATTGTCACACACATCCACACATACACACACATACCACACATACAAGTTTTAAGCAAATGTCAAAAGATCAAAGAGAATAATGGTCATGTAGGAAGAGTAAACCATTCCTCGAGGGTACTAAATAGAATAATCGATAAGGAGGCCGCATTCTGTCTACACAATACTACCTGACATTACAGCTAAAAGTACTGAGATAGGAACGGCATTGCGTCATTTATTTCTTTCGACAAATATATACTGAGCTCCTTCTAATACTAGACACCCTTCTTGGTACTGCCATAGCAATGCACGGGAAAGATGAAGTCCTTTTTCTCCTGAACATTCCATCGGGATGGCTCAGAATAGAAAAAAAGAAAACTAGAGCAAATAAATAATTTTTGTAATGCAGATACTATAAAGTGGCAATAATGGATCAAAGCAAGTTATATGAGTCTTTCCTTTTATAAACCAGAGTTGTGGCTAGTGTCGGGGTCCATGTCCTGGAGCATACTGCATTGGGTAGCACCATTATTAGCTTTAAAGAGGCCAATACTGATAGATTTCTTTAGACTAAAAGAAGCTGATTGTGTAGAGATTCGTACAGTTCACAGTTAGTATCCAGCAGCAGAATGAAGATCAGTGTTGGTCGATCCCTGTCACGTGATGAGCCTTCTGCACTGACTCCCATCCCTGACTTCATAGACCATCATGGAAATAACCAGAATTTCTTGTTACATAGTTTCCACTCCACATAAGCATGCTTAGCACCACCTACCAGTGCTAAATACTTGGTACCAGCTTTATCTTTTCTTATATTAGAGCCTGAGACTGAATTGTGTAGATGAGTTGGCAGGATAACACACCTGACTGTGAACAGAAAGGAAGAGCAGGCCATGATGATAGAAATTCACATGTACATCTCCACTGTAGCTATCTGGGGACGCTGGCGAAATGGCAATGAGTACTCCAAGCTCCCATTGTTTTTGAAGACAATAATAGGACATTAGAGGAGGTGATAATGTGTCCCTTTCGTGTATGATTTATAAGGGTTACAAGGTATGTTGTGTTTGATGTGCAATGGAAACTTTGTTTAGTAAACGAATGTTGCTCAATGTCAGTGATTGTGTCAGAAATACCCAAATTAATGTCTCCAACAGGAAGTATTAGACCAGAAATGAAGCTGAGAGAGCAGGCAGCACTGGAGAAAGCATATAGTGTACAATCTTAGGTTTGTGCCGGTAGATCTGAAATTTGACTTGGGCATTCGTTTGCTGAATGACTGTCTTCAGAACATTCTTTAAGCCTTCTGAACTTGTGTTTTCCCTTCTTTAAGAGGAGGCAAGTGTTATCCCACAGAAATGTTAACCAAATAGGTTTATATAAAGCTGTAAATGCTACAAAATACTTAGCCCAATGTCTCTCTCACACACACACACACACACACACACACAATATTTTTATAAATATTAGCTTCTTTATCATTGTAGAAAAGTAAATAGAAATTCGAGCAACAAATAAAGAGTGAAAAAAATCCCCTGGAAGATTGTTCCATGTGGTCAGCCATCTTACATGTCTCTGGGTAGTCCCAAATTTGGAAAAGTGGTAGAGAGGGTGTCACAGTATTTGGGAATACTACTCTCCAAACACTTGCCTTGTAGTAAAGCTATTAAAGTCATTTCGCATTTTGAAATTCAAACCACTTAGGAATGAAATATATCTGTACTCAGGACCAGAACTCAATGTACCATTCTTGTACATTATTTTGCCACTCTTCAGTTACAATATTTATTAAAGTTGAAAATTGTAGCAATTATCCACAGGAAACATTTAGTACCAGTTCCCTGGAAATCCCTGAGGACTATATATATATATATATATATATATATATATATATATATATATATATAAAAGAATTTCCCTAGTAGTTCTGTTTTATGTATATCTGACACTGTACAGAAGAAAGCAAAGTAAGGTGTAAACATACACAATATTTTATCCTTAATCTTGGGGGATCTCTGGCTGCTTTACATTCTTTCTAATGCTGTTTCTCTGGACTCTTAATACAGGGTTAAAACTTTCTCTTTAGTCTCAAGAATATTAGAAATAGCAAAGTATTGGTTGGTTTGTGAATTTCAGATCTTGACCAGTCTGTTTTTCCTTTACTTGACCCACACATCGCAATTAGCGTAAAGTGAGATGAAATTATTGGAAGGCCAAGATCATCAATTCTTATGCTTTTCCTTTATATCCCACATATATTTTATCTCTTGTTATCATTAAACTCCTTCTTTACATCTTTCCTTCGAAACCCAAAGAAAAATGTGGGGGAGTTTGTATTGGTTTGGTTGCCTATTTATTTTCATATTATATCACTGTCAGTGTAATTGACCATGAAAGCACACATTAAATGTTTGATCATAAAATAAAGCATTCTTGGCATGTGGAACAATGACAAAATAACACAGCACTGAGCTGAGAGAAACTGGTGAGTACTATAGAGTCTGAGTGAGGAGCCCAGAGTACCCAATTTAATTAATTCCAAAGATCTGTCCACCTCTGTATGAGATCCTGAAGCTCAAATGTTTATCATGACCTTGATGATGACACTATACGGTAGATTTGTTCCTAACAGAAGTGCTTAGGTTCTGGAAATCATGATGCGATGCTGAGAGTTAACAGGCCTTGCTAGATCCTTTCCTTCCTCTCCCGCTCATGGGTTCAAACCAGAGCAGTCAAAGCAGGGACAAATAGCCTCGTCAGGACAAGTTACAAAGAAGGAAGTCTTTGCTGACACTGTTTAGTGGGTGATATCTGTGTCGTGTCCTAATCTCCACTATTGGCCAGGCCCTTGTACCGATTCCAGTCACCTCAAATGCTGGTTGGTAACTGGCGGGCTTTTTTCCCTGAAGAACTGCCCCAGCCAAATGCCATAGAGACTGCCCCCCACCCACTGCCCACACACATGGCCAGTGTATGTGGGTTGGCTGGAAAGAGAGTACAAGGAGACAGGGCCCCTCATCTCTAGACTAAGTCAGCAGTGCAATATGTGCCTTAAAATGACTTGTGAACTCTATTCTCATCGACCCTTCCTTCCTGCCCTCACCATTTCTTGCAAATCTTTTTTCCTAAGAAGTCTAATGTACACAAATCACCTGAAAGTACTCTTATTCCTGTACTCTGTAGGAATTCTTGCCTAAACAACAGAAAACCAGGGGATTTTAAGAGAGGCTGAATCACCCAGGTCAATTTATATTACCTGGTTACCTGAGTGTTAGCTGCTAAAAAAAATTCCTCTATTATTAACATTATTGAAAATTTTGTCTGCATAGGGTATAGACACAGACACATATGCAGTCAAGTTTATATAGGGCACAAATACATACATACACTCAAACATATAGACCTATAAATGGCGTTGTGAACATTAGTAAGCCTATTTAGTTAAGAGGAAAATAATCAGGATACAAAATTAAAAGTTGTGGAAACATCTAAATCGCCACTCTGTCATATGGATAAATACACGAATCTGTCATCATAAGTAGGGATAATTACACCCAACTCTGACATCATGGTCATTATTCTGTACTTTCTACATATGCGTAATTGTTATAATTCTACTCAGCATATAAAAATAAAAACAAATATACAATAATATAATAAGCCTAAAAGTGAAAAATAAACATTGCTTTGGCTTTAGTGATGACTTACTAGAGGAAGTACATCCATTCACAAGTACAGTAATACAGGTTGATAAGGAATTTCCTTAAAAAGTTAAAGAAAAAATATCAAAGATGTTTTTTAAATTTGGTTCGAGGGATGATCAAATTTTGATTCTCGATTAAGTAAAACTTAATTGTATGTAATTAAAAATTCTTGCTTACCAGAGCAACTCCAAATTTTTATTCTGTTTTCTAGATATCAAGTAAAAGCATGAGCAGAAAGTACAGTTTCCAGCACACAGGGCTTCCTAAGCCACTACCTATCCCAGGGAATAAAGAACCTAACTTTCCAGGCTCATATGGAATTATCTCCTGGCTCGTGATAATGCTTAAATCTCTTTGCCACAGGAGACTTTACTGGAGCACCGCAGGACCCGTTCTGCAAATCACACGATTATATGGTAGAATATGCGTTTCACAATAACGAAGCCCTATGCTGTAGTGCATTTAATGCAATTGATGAATGGTTTCTGTCCTAATATCAAAATTATTAGCTTTTCAAAACTGTATGTGAACATTATGAAGTCATATAGCTGTATATTGATATGACTAACTGATGCCACCGCAAGTGCCTTCAGTGTTAAAATAAAACAGGTAACCTGTGTTCAGTCTGTTAAGTGAGCAATGTTTTTAAAGTACATACGCAGTAAAGTTGCTCATGATTAACACAGTCTTGTTAACGTAATGAAAATATTTTTACATGTTAATATACTAAAATAGAAAAATTTACTAGTATTTGTAATATTAATCACACAAGACTAAGGTAGAATGCCTGAGAGTTCATTTTTTCATAATTATTTGGTTTTAATAATTCCAATAATCCTATTCTTATCCACGTAGTGATGATGTAGTAATATACTTTATTTTTAATAAACTATTTAATAAACTTAGAATGATTGGTAAAATAGCCCCACTGACTCACACTTTTATGTCTCAAGTGTCCACTGATTTATATGTCACATGGACCCATAATAAACTAGAAGCAGCAGTCATCTAAGAAAAATGATGTTCAACTCAGGCTTTAGTTGCTTCTAATTCCAGTCAGTAGTCACAGTTTTGTCACCAACAGTTATGAGAAGTTTCTCTTTCTATGTCCAATCAAGGACAATGTCCTCTATCCATAGTATCTACTATCTGGGTCCAAAAGCTGCTGGTATAGACTTATTTAAATTTGAATCCCTGAAGACCTAGGGAAGCTGATGCAGAGAGGCTGATGCAGGAGGATTTCTGTGAGGCCAGACTGGGCTATATAGTGAGTTCAAGACCAGCCTGAACTACATAGTGAGACCCTGTTTCAAAAAAAAAGTTTAAGTCCCTTATAAGAGCAGCTGTGAGGCTGTAATTCCTCTGGGTGGAGTTCATCCATTCTCCAAGTGTCTGAAGAAAGAATAAACACTAAAACACGAACTTTATCTACTACAAAATTCAGAAATAACTATAAAATTCAGAAAATAGAAATAACAGAAGGAAGAATTTTTTTTTTTTAATGGCAGCCTGATCTATGAAAATGTATTTCTTAGGAGAAATACAGTCATAGGCTGCATTGTTGGGAGTATTTTAGTTACTTCACAAATTTAAATTTTGCCCTGTGGCAAGTCATAGAATTTTAGGTCTCCACATTCCTCCTTTTTAGGTGAAAAATAGCTTACTTTCTTTCTCGTTCAACCTATGATCGCTACCCAGTATTGTCCCCATCAAGGTTATAAAGCTGATTGGGACTGGATTTCATATTACCTCCCAGCCCCATATTTGCTACCATCAACACATCCTTCCTATATCCAGTATCTCATTTGTTAAGAAAAGTTTAAATAATTAAAATTAGATATTAAAATGCTTTTGAATAATTAATTTTAAATATTGCAAGGGGACGATTACATTTTGACCTTTCCCTAGGATCAGGTGTGAAAAATTAATAAAATAATACTATTTCTTTAACAGGGACAAAAAGAAACTAGAGAAAGTGATCTAACAAAATAACTGAAAAGCCATGTGTTCATTTCTATGATCAGTATAAGTAAAGGATGTGATGAATGCAATTACAGATGACTCGATAAATAAAAATAATTTCTATCATGAGGGTGGTTTGCAATAGATTTGAAGACTAACTAAAAGTCTATAAGAAAACGAAAAATGAACATTTATTCCTGGCCCACACAATACCATATTCAAAGACAGAGATAGATAAGACGCCACTGTGCAGACAATAGTTGTTCATACATTATAAGGCAAGATATAGTGGGGAGTGAGGGGCTGGGGGTTTATCGCAGTGGTTAGAGTGCTCGCCTTGCAAGCACAAGGCCTTGAGTTCAATCCCCAGTACAAAAAAAAAAAAAAATAGTGGGGAGTGAGCAAGGAAAGAAAAATAAGTCAAAATTTTGTGTGCTAACTAACGACGCTTCAGGATTTCTGTTTTGTCTTTCTCGAAAGCTACTGGGAATCATAGAAGACTTTAAAGCAGGATATCAACTTGATTATGTTTGACAGCATCAGATATTATGGAAAAACTAAAGCAATAGCTTAATAAAGTTTAACATCTCCCAGATTTATAGGCATCTAACCAAAGAGAGACTACGCCCTTGGTGACATAAACGAAGGCATAAAATTTTGTGTAATGGATTTTCAGTATTAATTCTGCAAGATGAAATTTATTACTGCGCAATAATGTATTAACTAAGAAAGAAAACAATAGTTTTACCAATAAGTCTTCAGAGTAGCCAGTCAAATCTCAAACTAAGCCAAAGTGTCACTCCCCTTGAGTTTTATTCCCATGAGATAAAGTTGACTTTCATTTCCTGAAATAAGGAAGAGAGGTGTCAGGGCCTAGTCTCTGGGGAGAAAGGTGTTGTCAAGATGCTCTGTAGGTGAAGGATGTAGAATAATATTAAAACTCCAGAAGCACATTCCACTGTGATCTCTAGGGCAGCTCAGAAAGAATCAGTCTAAAATCAAGTTCTACTGTGGTTAATTAGTCTAATGGCCCAAAGTTCCAATTTGTTTTGCACGAGCACTGTAAGATCTCACTGATAAACCTTGCAAATCACGGCCAAAGTACTATTTCAACCTCTGTGATGTATGAATGTATTTTTATATGCATGTTTAGGTTCATATGTGTGGATAGGTGACAACTCTGATCAGAATCTTTCAAGGACTTAGTGGAGTTTGGTCTAAAAACTTGATCATAGGCACACAGCTTTCCACACTGACTATGCTATAAACACAGCTCCTTGTCTTACCACCACTTTTAAATACTACAACTTTCTTTAAACATTCAGGTAACATTTTTAGGAATGAGTCAGAAGACAAAAGAACGATACTCATGACAGCAAAAACTTTGTAAAATTCTACAAGACTACTATCCTCTACTTTCTCATAGTGAACAGCTTATAAGTCTTTAAGGGAGCCAGGCCTATGTGCTTGGGTTTCTATAGAGACAAGGTGCATCCCTTGAGTGCATGGTAGAGTTATCTGGAAATATTTTCAAAAACTATAGGTGCTTGATCCTACCCTCAGAACCACCGGTTTGGAGTGAAGACTGGGCATCAATATTTACACTATTCCCAGACTGGGCATTGGTATTTTTCACCATAACATCACCATGGATGGTTCGATTATACAGAGAAGCTGAAACTACTGAAGCACAGCAAGGTAGGATAGGTTTGTGGAGCCGTAGCTCTGCAATTTGTAATCATGCACCATACTCCAAAATTAGCCTTGTTTGGGTCCAAATAAAGGTAATGCATAAGAGAAAAACTACCGATTAATTATATCAGAATCAGCATTCAGCTTAAAGTTTAACTCCATATAATGCTCTATATGTGCTGCACACTAATTCTTCACTTAATATATATAGTTCAAAATAAGGCAGAGACTGTTTCTGAAGAGTATGTTATGGTTGCCATAGTCATGAACAAGTTAGTATCCTTGGAGTTAGGGAGTAAGTATGGAATTTCACTTTACAGAAATTGTTCTTCAGTTAAAATGTAGTACCAAAGTTAATGCGTACCTAGGACTAAGTTTAATCAAAGTTCTGAACGATATTCATCTGAAGACATTAAACATTACCAAGTGTGAACTCCATCTTTGGTGTAGCTGGTAAAGTCGCCAGCCCATTGATTCTCTTATACACATAAATTTAAATCAGCATTAAAACAAAAGAAAAGAAATCTACTCTGTGAGGATCTATAGAATGATTAATTGCAGACATGTTATTTGGAATGGAGTTGTGTCTTGCCCTTGTTGTATTGATCAAAAAATAGATTAGTGTTAGATGCCCTGTTGAATTGATGAAATGCCAATAGAAAAATCTGATCCTTCTGCCCTATGGAAGAAGAAAGCGACCAAGAAGCCCACAACTACTGGAATGTGAGGAAAAAACCTAGAAACAACCAGTACACCTGTAATTTCTGCCTAATTACCTGACCAGGAACTACACACTTGTGGAATATTGCACAACACCACTAGAGAGTAAAAAAGAACTGAACTGACACCTGATGTCACGCATCTCAGACAAGACAGAGTTTGCAAGTTTGGACTAATTGGTGAACTATATGCTAAAACATATACAAAAGCACTATTGAAGAACTGAAAAATGGGTTGGGGATGTAGGATAGGATACTGGTCTAGCTCATGTGAATACCTGGTTTAGTTCCCTCACATCACAAAAAAGAAACTGAGAGAAAAAGAAATATTATATTATCCAGAGGCCACACAACAAAACATTCACAAGTTCTACAACGCTCTTGAAAGCTACTCAAAATACAGAAACTAAAAAGTAGAGACAGTGGTATTGCTCAGTGATAGAGCACTTGTGTAGCATGCATGAGGTCCTGGCTTAATCTCCAGCACTGCAAAGAAAGAATAAAGAAAGAAACAGGGAAATATTTTCCATCCTCACAATGAAAAAGAGGCTAACTCTGAGATAATTCAGATGTAGCAATAATCAGGCCCAGACTTGAAGCAATGAAGCAAGGAAAAATATGGATTAAAAGAGAAGAAATCTCAGCAGAGAAATAGAATATATATTTTTTTAGAATAACAGAATGGAAATATTAGAATGAAAATAATTTTAAAATGTAAAAATAACGAAACATTCTCAGAATGACATTCAAAGAGAAACCAGACATAATTGGGAAATGAATATTTTTGTTTCTACGTGACAGAGAGCTTTCTTGGAATCCTGAATTAAAGGAAAATATTTAGAAGTAGAGGGATGATTAAAATACTGAGAGACCACCTGTGAGTTATGTGTTTACATTTCAAATAGGAATGAGCCACGGAGCCAGGGAGATAGTCCAGGTGTAAACTAGGGTGGCTCATTTTCTCTGTCCCTCCACAATAAGATATTCAACTACATTCCAAACGGTAAAATAAAGAGAATTCTTCCCCTTTGTTTGCTTTGTTAAAATAGGGGAATTGAGTTTCTTTGTCTCTGTCAGAGAGCAACAGAATAGCGGTAGCCTGTACATCAGATTAGCAATTCAGATTTCTTTTGCATAGTATGTCACTCCTGCATGTGTCTCTGTTCATCTGGCTTCTGTCACATTTCCTCAGAAGGTGGAGATTGTGCAAGGTGATGCAATATGGCTCTTACCGTGATGTTCTGTAAACGATTGATAGAACTAGGCAGAAGTAGATAAAAGTGGTAAAACTGATAATTAACCTGTCCCTGCCCCAGAAGCCTCATATTGGCTTTTTCAGTAGTGCAGCTAATTATAGATATTAGCAGCATATCATAAACTTGACTAAATATAAACACAAATTATCCAAGCCACAGAAAAAGCAGAGAAAGAGATTATTAAAATAAAAACAAAACTAAAAGAGCACAAGGGACATGTTGGAATATATCAAACAGTCCCATAGAGAGAGATAGAGATAAGAAGACACACGCACACACATGCACACACACATACACACACAGATTGAGAGAGAGAAAGAGAGAGAGGAAAATTAATTATTAACAAAAATAATGCCCATGATATTGATAAATTTCATGAAAAGTATAAATTTACAGGCTCTTGTAGTGTTCAGCAGATCCAACGAGAACAACAAACCATGTCTAGGCATTTTGAATTCTTTTTTTTTTTTTTTTTTTTTGTGCTGGGGATCGAACTCAGGGCCTTGTGTTTGCAAGGCAGGCACTCTAACCACTGAGCTAAATCCCCAACCCCTAGAATTCATATTAATTAATGCAAAAGAACATCTTAATAAAAGCAGTCCCGCCCTGTAAGCAGAGGATAGGAAAGCTACACGGAGAAGACCGTGAGAACCGTGCAGAGAGGTCTGGCCGCATGCTCCCAGGTTTAAACAGTGTATTATATTATTTTGTCCTCCGGTCACACATCCACTTGACTCTCCATGAAGATATAGTTTTTCCCGAGGTTTTGGGTCTTTAATTTCTGAAATGTCCTGTGTCTTTTAAGTCTTTGGTTAAATAAATTCGTTGTGCTTTTCTCTTGTCAATCCTGCTTTTGCTTATTCTGTTGTATTTATATAAGGCTAAACCCAAAGCCTTAGAGTGGGTGAGAAGGAGATACTATTTTTCCCTTTAAGTAGCCAGAGAAAACAACATCTCAAATTCAGGGAACTAGCACATTAGATGCAAATGGAGCCTGAAGACAGTGGGACAGCATCTTTCAAGTGATGAAGAAAAAAAAAATATATAAAACCAGAATTCTATGTTTAGTTAAAAAAAAAATATATATGTGTGATGGTTGATTGATTGTGTCAACTTGTAAGAGAAGTTTAACTAAATTGGTTTAGCAATTCTACACCCCAGGGTGTAGAAGATCCACCCTAGGCCAGCCCATTCTCTAGATGGTATAAAAGGGGAATGAAGAGGAGTCTAGCCCCGCCGGTTTCTTTGGGATCGGTTTCACTTCCTTTGGAGGAGCTCCAGACCTTCACCTGGATACTTCGGACCTCTAGACCTTCGCCTGGACCCTTCAGACCTTCGCCTGGATCCTTCAGGCCTCCAGACCTTCGCCTGGATCCTTCGGGCCTCCAGGACTTTGCCTGGATCCTTCGGACCTCCAGACCTCCGGCTGGGCCCTCCGGATCTCCAGCTTGCAGACGGACCCCCTGCACGCTTCCACGCCTGACTTGTAAGAAGCCGGAGGAAGCCAAACTGTAAGCTCTTAAGTATTCATATATCTATTATTGTATCTGTTTCTCTAGAGAATACTGACTAATACAATATGCTTCAAGAATGACAGTAAAGTAAAGATTTTTCATATAATAGAAAACTACAAGAATTATCACCAGTTGCCACTATAAGAATCACTCACGGAAGTTCTTCAGGCTAAACACATTGATACAAAAAGAAAACTTGTATTTTAAGTAAGATTATATAACAATACAAATGGTTTATACCAGGTACATGCAAAATACTTTCTCTGAGTTTCTCTAAAACATATAATTATTAATATCAAAACAGTATCTCAGGAGGCTTACATTATATGCAGATGTAATAGTTACAACAATTATAATAAAATGATCATAGAAGAGACTATAAATGGGTCGGTTTGGCTGAAAATTATTATCTTTTTCTGTAAAGTGGCATACTTTTCTATTAACATCAATGGATAGAAAACACATTTCTTTTTTATTTTTATTTTTTACAGGGTCTCACTGTGTAGTTCAGGCTGGCTGTGAGCTCATTGGGAGTGAGTCTCTGGCCTCAGCTG
>PVJO010030826.1:0-15023 GCA_004026905.1 Hystrix cristata | reverse complement strand
GGATCCATGATAAGCTGGTTTCTTAAGGATCAGGTAAGTCTCCAAGGGAGAAAGGAGCTTCATCTGCTCATGTCTCACTTTGGCTATGCAGTTTATAGACCCAGAAAGTTTTCTACTCTGGAGTGTATACTCCTGAGGTAACTTGGATCACTGAGCTAAAGAATTGTAGGCATCTTGTTCTGGGAGGTATAAAGGCAAAGCCCAAGGTATTCTGAATAGTTCCCTCTTATTTCAGAAGACTGCTCTCTCAGCATATTATACAATTATCATCCAGAGAATTACAAGTAGGAGAGAGAAGATCTGGGTTATCCAAGGTCACTGAAACACATGTTCTCCTACATTTAGCTCTATCCACTCAGATATTCTACCGTGCAACTGCTTGTCAATCTTGCTTTCCCAGACTCCCAATACCACATCCTTACCTCAAACAAATATAATGGTATTATCATCTTGCTTGATTTCCTCCTTCCCTGCATGATGATATGAATGTTCTCTCAAGTAAGTAAGTTGGAGTAATTAATAAAGCTCATCTCACCTGTTTTCTGTTCCTTGTGGATTATTCTCATTCATAGCTGAGAACATTGCTTTCGGCTTTATTTTTTTCTTTTTTTATTAATTTTTGATTAATAGGCTAAATCTAATTTTTAACACTTCCTCTTGTTTTGAAAAGCAATTTATAGGAATATCTTATTTGTTTTTAATAACATACCTATAGCACAGCTATTAATTGATGGAAGCTGACACAGAAAATGATATCTGTTTGCTAGTCCCATAATAGTCTTGCATTTATCAGCTTAGAGATAACTTTCTATTGGAATATTTTTCTGAATTCTGAAACAAAGATAAGCACTCCTCTTAAAACGGTGTTGTAATACATTAGACAGAAAAATATATAGTTTTTATGCCCATCACTATAAAAGCATTTATATCTTATATATAAATATATGTGTTATATATGTAAAACTAAAGGTGGTCCCTCACTTATAATGGTTTGTATTAACAATTTTTTAAATTTAAATTTGTTCAAGAGCAATCTGCATTTAGTAGAAACTATGATGTTTTGTTGGGTTAAATGTATGAAATGCATCTTAAACTTAAGGTGTTTTAAACTCATGATTCTATATAAGATAATGTGTATAATATTATTTTCTCTGTACTATGTATGTCTTTTCATTTTTCCTCTTTTACTAGCTATAAACTTCTAAGCTTAGAGATTTGTTTTATTCATCCCGGCATCCCTAGGTCCTAGTTCATGTTTGACAGTCAGTAGGTCTTCAATAATATTTGTTGAATGAATGATTAAGGATGTTGATAAGTAGATGCATTTTTTTCTCAAATAGCAGAGGGTCTACCACAGCGTCACCATAAATCCCATTTTTGAAGCAGCATGTTGAATAAAAGCAATCAAGGATAGGATGTAATTATATATAAGCTCATGAGCACAGGGCTATACTGGAGTAAAATCAGGATTCTGCCACCCCCAAGGAAAGAGCAAAATGTCTGCCATGTCCATAGAAGAGTGTTCTTAAAAGATACTGAAGCCTTTGTTCTGAAGAGAATGTTTTAAACACACTCTAGGTAAGAATTTTTAAACAGTGTTTTAGACTGGTTTCATGACAATATCTAACTTATATGACTGTAAATATTTCTAGAACACAATAAACTCTGTTTCTGTGCCAAGATGCTTCATGCAGTGTGTCACTTTAGATGGTAATTATATTGCATTAGGGAGACAGATTGTGCAGCCTCAAAAGTGAAAAGAATATACTGGTAAATCTGTCATCCACCCCCACAGTGCACGCCCTCTAAAGAGCAGAATTCTATTATTTCTGGGATCATCTTCATTTCACATTTAGTTGTTTTTTTTTTTAATCCAAGCTACCTATTTTAAATGTTGAGGAACAGGGTAACTCCTAGAGAGAAAGTACTTGCTGCAATAATTGAGACCACTTACATTTTTGTGTGGGAATATTTTTAAATACAGAATTCCTCCACTTATTTATTTTATATAAAGGGTAAAGCTTAATTATCACATTCTTATTAGATAAGTCATTCAAACTTTCTAAGTCTCATTCATTTTTTTATCTGACATTTAAAAAAAGATAATTAGACTACCCTACAGACATTTCTTTCACTCTTAAATGAAGGAACAAACATTCTGCAAAGCACTGAGTGAAATTTTAGTAGGAATTTGATGGTATTTGGAAAGTTGATGGTTATTTGTCTTTTTTACTCCAATAATTTTAGGCAGTGGTTGGAACATCTTCACATTCAGTACATAATTTAAAGAAATAAAATGTGAAGAAAGAAAGATAAGTAGGAGATTGGGTAAAGAAAACATGGTATCTGTATACCATAATGGAATGCTACTTGTCTGTAAAGAAGGACAAATTTGAGACCTTTGTAGGAAAATGGCTGCAGGTGGAAAATGTAATGTTGAGTGAAATAAGCCAGACACACAAACTTAAATAATGTATGGTACCCCTCATTTGAGTAAGGCAAAGTACTTACTCAAAGTAAGACTAGAAGGAGACAGAATAAAAGGAGACAGAGAAATGGCTCTCTTGTAAACAGAAAGGTGTTCAAGAGACTTTGGGCAAGGGGTCAGAGGGAGGGGAAATTAGTGGAATAAAGATATACCGTGTATAGAAACCTAATAACCTCAATTAATGTGGACACTGTATGCTATAAATATGAGCTTTGATTAATAACATCAACAAAATAAAAACGGGGAAAGGAGAAATAGAGGAAGAAAGAGGGAGAGGAGAGAGAAGGGGAAGGGGATTAAAAAAGAAACAAGTTGTATTATGTACATGTGCCTACTCCCCAAGATGATTGTAAACCGCATGCACTGTGAAAAAAGAAATAATCAGAAAAAAGTAACTTCATTATGTATTTCACCCTTATGTATAAATTTAATTCATTAAAGCTGGCACACAAATAAACAGATTCAGCACAAGTAAACAGAAAGTGTTTGGAACCTACTTCAAAAAGCAAAAATGAAGTGTGTGTGTGTGTGTGTGTGTTTGGTAGCTTTTTGGTGATCTAAAGCAGATAAACTATAAAACAATAGCAATATTAATTACCATGAAAGCCAAAAACTCTGTGATTGTGAAGTTGTAACGGGAAAGAGGTGCACTGGTTCTATCAGTGCAGCTAATGATAGCATTAATAATCATCACTGCTATTAATTAAGCACTTGTTCTGAGTGAGGCACTGCACAGATGCCATCCCCTTCATTCTCCTGGCAACACTGTGAAGTTAGCTTTTGTATATCATTTTTGTAGTAGAAGACTCAAAGCCTCAGAAAAAATGTTTTACTTTCCCACAGATATTAGCTAGTCGTTCTTCTCATCAAGTCCACTTCCCCAAAGCAAAAGAGAGACTGAAGGTCAGAGAGAAGATCAAAAAGCAAAAACAAAACATCTCCAGGCTTGCTGTCATTTCAGAGAAAAAAATGGTCTGAGGTAAATAGAGACAATCTCTCTGTCTCTTTCTCTCTGTGTCTCTCTTTCTCTCTCTGTCTCTCTCTTTCTGTGTCTCTCTCTCTGTTTCTCTCTCTCTCTGTCTATCTCCCTCCTTCCCTCCCAGTGAGACAGTAAGATGTCTGGCATTGCTACAAGTCTTAGATTAATGCATTTTAGCAACGCTCTCACATCCTCTTGAGGAAGATATTTTCTTTATTTGACAAATGTAAGAAGAAAAGTTTGTCTACATAGCTTCCCAAGTATGACAAGTAATAGAATCTCTATCTGAAGTCAAAATCCTCATGGCTCAGAAGCTTGTTCCTGTTCGCCATGTCACACTGAGCTCTACCTGCTGTGCCAGTTCAGGGTTCTGTCTAAATTGGTAGAAAAGTAAACAAGACATAACCTTTAACTCAAACAGTATACTCCCAACATCTGAGCTGATGCAGCATTACGAAGAAGCATGTGATGGTTTGGAACATAATTCCTCTGAAGTCATAACTAGGGGCAATAACTGGCAACCCTTTTCCTGTTGGGCATCTCTCTGATAGAATGAGACCGTTGATAGCTGTTACGCTTTGTGCCTGGATGTCCCCTCAAGCCTCATTCAGTCACAGGTGGGACTTTTTCAGAGGTGGTTCAATCAAGAGTGTGTGATGTTGGGATTAAGGGTGCGTGATTCCTACATCAATCCACTGATTGGCTTGGCCCCGCCCTAAGCCTGGGGCAACCTGGATAAGATGTCAGGAGCAGAAAGAAGCTGCTAAGGCCTTTCTGCCTGCCTTGCTACCTTCTGCCTGTCTGCCCTGCCTTGGAGCCAGCTGAGTGTGGACTGAAACCTCTATGAACTGTGAGCTAAATAAATCTTCACCCTCTGACTTTGGGCGTTAGTTATTTTGCCTCAGCAAGGAGAAAAGTAACCAAGACAAGAGGATAGGGTCAGAAGAGGAGCTGATTACCATAATGTGCCCCCAGTGAAGGGACATCCACTCCACCTCACCAGGCCACAGATTTTGGGAGGTAAAAGCAAACTCTCCTCTGGCTCAGAAAAAAAGGAGTGTTTTACATATATAGTATACTTTCAGATAAGCTGTATGGGGTAAGAATGTTGTCTCTTTTTATAAATGAGGAAACAGGTTTAAGAAGATGAAGTGATCACCTTGTCTATATAGGTAGTAAGCGGTGCAAGCAAGATCAAACCAATGTCAACCTTATTCCAAACCCCCAATTTTTCTACAGTACCATGCTGCCCCTTGTTATGCATACAAACGTATATGTGTGTGCGTGTGTATGTGTGTGTGTGTATATATATATATATACACATGTAAATACATATATGTGTGTGGTAGGTTATATGCATGTGTTTATGCACGTATTAATAAATACACATTTCTGAAATCTGTTTATATATTTGTCTTTCTTTTCCTTGTCCTCTCGCAGGATTTTATAGTGTGTAGGGAAACAGAGTTGGTGCTTCATAATTACATATAGGCTAGGTGTTGCGGACCACACTTTTGGACTTAGCTCTTGAAAGGAAGATGCCTTGCTGCATTTCTTCCCAAGCATGTGCACAGTGGGTGGATGACGGTGATGGACTAAGAAAGGAGGGAGTGCTAAGGAGAGAGGGAGGGTGAAGTTCTGAGCTGTGGAGAGCAGAGAGTATACTGCTGAATGCAGTTCATCCCTCTCTGGCCACAATAGAAAGCTAAAAGTGGACAGGTTCCTCACTTGAAAATCCGCCAAACTTGAGTTCACAATTTCCAAGATCCCAGTATACTAAGAAAGGCAAAATTTAAGTTCAGTTTGAAGCCTCTTAATTGGTGTAGGTCATAGGTACTTTGTTTTCAAGTGCTTAATTCAAATCCCATTCATGTCCAAAGCTTCTTTAATGTTTCCCTTCACTGTTAACACCAGAAACTTATTTTCATATTTGCATTTATTGAGTACGATGCACCAGATATGGTGCTTAGCATCTTTATTTCTTTATCTATATTTATATTTTTGTGATGCCTATCCCTTACACTGCATTATGATTTTTTTCTAACTATCAGTATTGCAAACTAAGGAGAATAACACCTTATCTTGTTCAGCGTTCTGAACTTTTATCACAGTCTGGGAATAGAGTAAGGTATAATAAATGGTTAATGAACACACAGCAAAAGCACTAATGATTTTAAATCCAGATGTTTGTGGGTTATTGCAAGATGAAAGAAACTGAAACCCAAGTTGATCAGTTTACAAGTCCCAAAAGATAGTCATACGTTCCCTAGGGAAATACAAAAGCAGTGAGTGAATATTAAAGGAGCAGTGAGTGAATATTAAAGGACAATGAATGTAGCCCTTTCTTTCTATTAAGTAATTACAGGATGGGCTGTCTCTTGAGGTAATGTGTTTCCTGTCACCGGAGTTCAAGCAATGCTTAAAGCATTTATCTATCTAGGGTGATCTGAAAGAACTTTCTTTTTTTTTTTTTTTTTTGCCTTGACTTCTTCTTGTATCTTATTTATTTATATTTTAAATGTTTTTTATTAGTACATATTTGCAGTATATAATGATGGTACTCATTGTGGAGGAGTTGGTACATGTACATAGCACATGTTAATTCTTTATACATTCCCTTTCCCTCATTTCCCTCTCCCTTCCCTCCATCACTTGGTTCCCTTCCCATTAGCAAAAGATTTATCTTTCTGTTTCCTATAGGAAGCTGTTATAGCTTATATCTAGATGTCTTCCCAAAGTCTCACGTGTTCATAGGTGTAGCTTTTGGCAGGTGGCTGGATCATAGGTATGTGACACTTGATTAAGGGTGTAATAACTGGTCCACTGATTGATTTAGTGTAGTTCAGGGAGTCGATAGTGGGAAGGCCCACCTTGCTGTGGGTGGTACCAACTAACAGGCTTGTAGCCTGGATGGAATAAAAAGAGAGAGGGAGGCTTGATACTTGCTGTTTTCTGCCTGCCCTGCTATGGACTGTTTCTCCTCTGTCATGTCCTTCTGCCGTCTCGCCCTTCATTGGAGCTAGCTGACCATGGACTGAAACTGCTACAAACTGTGAGCTAAAATAAACTTTTATTCCTTTAACCTGTGGATGTCAGATATTTTTGTCCTACTAATGAGAAAGTAACTGAGATATTTTCATATCAATTCTGACGCGGAATTGTCTCCTTTTGCACTGATATCTGTCATTCTGTGATTCAAAAGCCTTCGTGGAGGAAATATCAAAGTGTTAAGTGAAGCAGAATTTGTTCATTTTAGAATGTCCTGCTAGTTCTACTCATCCAAACCTTCCTCATTTATCCTCAGTGCAGCATGAGAGGGGGCCGCTATTAACCTGTGGCCCACACTGACTCTCAGTGTGGAGTTAATCATCATACACGGATAAAGAGGACAGAGGTCCAGCCAGTGAGACTCCCTCCACTGCTCCCTTTGTCTGTTATGACTGCTGACTTCATGTTTCTTGATCTCAGGTTCTTGCCCTAATTGCTTTTTTTTTTTCCCACTCTGTTTCAAATGCTCCAAATCTTTGTTCTTGATTTAATTTCAAAAATGTTACTACAGTCTTTACAACTAGAATTCATAAATCTTCACAAAATTATTGTTAATTGAAGCATAGTAGAAAAGGCCTGGCCTTGCGCCTAAGAAATTATCTTACTCGTTCTGGCTCCTCTACCACCAACTGATCAACTGGAGGAAAGTCAGCTCACCTTTCAGGTCCTCATCTGTAAAATAACATTGACCTACACAACATCTCAAAAATGCTCTACTTCAGTACTAAATAAATCAACTAGTGTTATTTTCTCTGAATTCTCACTCCCAAAGAATTTATTTACCCACTGAGAAAATGTAATGAAGTCTAAGTCTGTAATAGAGATGCTATGCTGTTTACGTGGGTCTAAATGATGATTAGGAGAAGCAAATTGGGCTGACAGGAGACAGTCTAGGATGTATTTTACTGAGGAGAAAGGCTGCATTAAGCGGGATGAGCACAGGATGGGTGTTCCTTACAGGCTACTAGTCCATAAAGGATTTATCCATTAATGCAAAGTGCAAACAGATTTTGGCTATACTGTTCCAGTTGCTATTCTTTGAGTTTTCTATCTATCTCAAGACTTACACAGAACAACCACAGTGGTGATTGTTCAGAATGAGGTTTCCTGCTAAAGTTGCAACATGAATTTGAATACACTTCAGGCTATGTGATATACAAATATGAAATACTCGTATAATATTTTTCAAATTTGCATTTCTAGACTCTGAACTACTTGCATATGAGGATCATGTGGAATCCCCACAGTACTCAGAAGGAAGTACTGGTAGATCTAGTGCTCAGTGCAGGCCCATGATGGCAAAACTTAGAGATGAGCACCCAAACCACAACCCCAAACCCACTTATTTATCACAAAGCTCCAACGTTGCGAATAAACCTGAATACTGAGGTTTTGGTTTAGAAAAAACAACTCATACATTAACATCTTTTGTCTTAAAAGAAGACCACAATAACCCACATGCCATCAGTTTACCACCACTGGCATAGGCTTAATAAACAAAAGCAATAATGAGAATCTCGTTTTGTTTTAAGACTGTTGGATTATAAATTTTTCTTTAAAAAAGGAACATAATATTGCATGTTTCTTTTGTTGTTTTTTCTTTTTTCCTTCTCCTTGCCAGGAATTGAACCCAAGGCACTTTGCACAATAAGCACGTTCTCTACCTCTGAGCTAATCCCAGGCTTTGTATTTCATTTTCATCTCGAGTGGCTTGCCTGCACTATGACTTATCTTCTGGCACTTGAGGTCTTTAAATAGAACCTCTTTCTTTGCCTAAATAACTAATATACTTCTTTATCTGTCAGCCATACAACATATATGACATGGTATAACACGGCATCCATTCTGTGGTTTCCCAGTGTTTCTGCAGAAATCAGCCTCTCCAACTTTTAGTCCCTGGTATACTAGGATTTATAAATCCATAAGCAACCTCATATATGAAATCCTTTTCTGTTCCTTATTAGCTGTGCAGTCTTAAGTAAGTTTGTTTTCTGTACCTATTTTCTGATCTACAATATAGATATAACAATACGAATTATTGTTCATAATGGGGATGAATAAATCAATATATGTATATATACCTTGCAAAGATAAGTGTTTAATAAATTTTAACTGGTATTAGTAGTCGTGCTTCTTTATGTTACAATTTTATTAAAAAAATCCCTTCTGAAAAAAACCTTTTTAATGAAACTAGTTTATCAAATGAATTCATTTTAAAACTGATTTATGTAATATAATTGTGGAAGATCTCTACATATGATCATGTGTTCTCAAATACATTACAAATGTGAAAGCTCTCCTTAATTCAGTCTCTCCAGAAATAAATACTTTTTATAACTTGATGACATTAAGATCAGCCTTATTGTGTGTGATTTTAGTAAAGAAAAAAACTTTAAAATATCTTTAAATATAACTAAATCTAATTTAAATTTAAAAGTTTAAAGTAAATATCAAAAAAAAACTGTCTGGAAACTTTAAGTGAGCCAAAGTAAATTAAAGAATAAAATATACAGGATACAAAACAACTCTATTGTTAAAGCACTACCAATGTAATAATTATTAGAGATTTAAAATTAGACATGAGGAATTTAGATAAATTTGCTTCTAAAAATCTTAAATTTTCAAAGAATAAAGCCACAAGGGTTGCAAAAATTTTCAGTTTCTTAATATGAAAAAACTTAATAAAACAAATTGCTCATTACTTTATCACTTTTTCAATAATACAAAATGGAAAATAAAAGTTCTTCATCCAGATAGATCTAATTCTGTCTTGCACAGCTAAATTCTGTTAGCACTGCGGTAGACTTTCTTCTAGATATTTTCCTACAACTACAAAAATGTGTCATATTATTTAGTCAGTAAGATTATTTGCTAATTAGCTAGTTAGTAGAAGACATAATACTCTACACAAGACATTGTGATATGCTGTTTCCTTTTAATAATATAGCATGGGCATCCTTTCATAGACATATGTATATCTTATTGTTGTTAAAGGCTTTTCAATTTTTCCTGGTGTAGACACACACTAATTATTTAAGCTCATAGGACTGAAAGTTGAATTTTAGGTGATATGAGTTGTATTTCAAATAAGCATTTCAAAAATTATTTTAACTAACAAACTCTAATTTTTAAGACTGTCAAATCAATAGTAAACCCAATGCAATCTTTAAAGACAGTGAAAATGCCTAAGATACTTAAACCCAATACTCCCAAAGAGAATTTAATACATGCTGTTACAGAGAAAAGAGAAGGAAGCAGAGATGTAGGACAGTTTGAGTTTTCTATTTCTGCTTGAGGCCCTTTCATCATATCTGTCATCCTTATTGTAAGCAGGAGAGGATGCGCCATTTAAGGCATGAGGCGCAGACAGCTACTCTCGGGCTGGTGCTTTGCACTGGGTTGCGCAGTCGTCTGCTTATCCTTGGGAGGGATCCAGAGCAGAAAGGCACTTAGTAGGAGTAGAACCAGAAAATCGTTTGTTCTTTGACACACTGCAGGCCACCAGGTTTCATATGGCTGCTTCTGGTTGCGAATTCCCTGAACACCAGGCACACCGGTATTTAAATGTCAGAACAGAACAATTTCCAAAGCCAAACAGAAATTATATTTGGATTACCCATCATATCAGTCCCTTCTGTTAGCTTTGATGATTCAGAGGGAATGTATGTGTTAACAATTATATTAAGTACTTTGATATCCATAATCTTTTCCTTAGGTGCTACATAAAACACCTGTATAATTCTTGCCTCCATTATGTTTAACTACTGGGGGGAGAAAAAAAGAGGAATAGGTAGGTTCTCTGAGCAAAGAAACAACACTTCTATTTTCTATAAGCAGTGGGGCCAGAAGTAAAGGAGAAGAGGAGAAAAGGAGGGCATTTCGACAATGCACAGGTCATGGGAGGAAGAAAGGTAAAGGAAAATAGAAGTCTTGTGCTTTATTGTATGACTGGATCATCAAAATCTAAACAAAAACTCTTGTTTCTACATCTTTTGGTTCACCTCTTATGGATAAATTTCTCATGTTCCCTCTCTCCCAATTCTAGTTTTTAAAATTTAAATCCAGGGTACTTCCTAGTCTCTCTGCTATAAGCACAAACAGGGAAGATTTTCCAATTTTAGTATATGTGCTGCTGAAGCGAGCACAGGGAAGATTTTCTAAGGAAGGAATTTTTGCTGGGTTGATAGCCCTTTCATTGCCTCCTGAAAATGGGAACAAAGCTTAGAAACAAGGCTTCCTGCCAGTGGAACAAGTCTAAAAACATGACAGGAAGGTGTATCAGAGAGAGGCTGGTGCAGGGATTTCTACTGGGAAGATGGTCGCCCAAGCCTGCTCGGTTTTCTACCAGTACAATGAAACTCACCTCCTACCATCTCTCATAGCTTTCCTTGGGCTTCCTTTAGCTCCCTTGTGGGATTTACTCAGGAAAATAAAATACATAGCACGTGGATTCTGGTATTATCTACCTATTATAAAGTACAATACCGCCAGGAAACCAGTTTCCCCAGAGCTTGCTTTCTCGTATGCTAGATAACAAGTTGTAAGCAGATTCCAGCTCTAGTTGTTCTCATCTCCCCATCTGACTGTGTAAGTAGAGCTGTAACTCGTCCAGTGTGTAGGCAAAAGTTGCTTGACTCATCTAGTTGTTCTTTAAGTGCCCCTGAGCCTCAGGCTTCAAACTGTCCTGGTTTCTCAGATCTTCTAAATTGAACATTCCTAATAATGGAATCAGCAGCAGAGGGATCTAGGGATGGTCATCGTACTGAATTTTTATTCTCTTAATTTGAAGCCAAGCCATCATGATTGCAATTATGAAAACACAGACTCTACAGTCTGCTAAATTATGTTTCCTCAAGAGCCCCATCGATGCCCTTAAAAAGGCAACAACACACTCTGCTCCCCTCCACCCACCTTTTCGTGGATGGAGGTTCATTTTAGAACAAATATGAATTCTCAGTGTCTATAAGACAGTAGCTGACTCGAGTTCCAAATTAGCCACACAGCTGTTAGGCATTTTGCAAACAAATACGCTGAAGTACAGACATAAAAATAATACCACCCAGGTAGAGATTCTTCAGTACGACTTTCTAAGAAATAAAATACTGTGATATTTGTTCTTGCTACCCCAAATCCAGTCCTCCTTGATGTGGCACCGTTACCCTTACTTTCCCATCTTCATCTCTTGTTTTTCAGGAAAAGTGGGTTTCTTTCACAGGATATGAGTGGAACATGTGGTCCAGTTTAGCCTAGTCACCTCATTCCATCCCTGTGACTCAATGTGGTTTGAAATTGGGTACATGTCCCAAAGCAGGTTCAAGTAAGAAGACCAATCCCGAAGGCTTCTGTCTGAGTTCTCAGAAAATTGGAATCCCAACTCCTGGCCAGGGGTGAGATGAATAAATATAAAGCTGTGTTGGTATCTTTGTGCAGAACTGAGAATTAAAGCAACCCTGAAGAAGCAGAGCAAAGAGATGGGTCCTGGTAACATTACTTGGGCCGTGAATCAAGATGTACTTAGCAAGGAACTAACCTTGGAATTTTCAGTTTACATTAAAGCAACAAATTTCCACTTAGCATAAGCTAATACACCAGTGGCAAGAGAAGAAGCTTTACCAACACTGGCATTTTCCAATTCATGAAGGATTACTTGAAAGACCTTCCCAGCCAAGTACCTCTGCTCCTCATTTAAATCCATTCTCACATAGTCAATAATCTTTCAGCTCCTTCCTGAATTAACCAGTGATCTTCCTGGGCCATGAAATGAAGTGCTTGACTATTTCTAACCTTTTACAGACATCTCCCAAGTTAAACTAAAATCCAGATGAGCATCAGAAATGAAATCAGCACGCTTCTATCTTGGAGCAAATACTGCAGTGACCAAGGAGGAAATCTATGCAATGATAAAGGCCCATTTATGGCCTATACAAGCACCGTCTAAGATGAAGTTGAGATCTCAGTTAGAGTCTTTTCAACCTTCTTCTCATTTGATATGACTATTTCAGATTTGCTAGTGAAATTATTTCTTCCGTGTCATCATAATAGTCTGGGTTAGAAGACAAACTAGTATGTGTTAACCTCATATGCACCCTGGTAGAAATTCCACCCAATAGTGTTATTTTATACTTGGTAGCAAAATGGTGGTCCAGTTAGATACATGGGAAAATATAAATATCATATTAGCATATAATTACTGATCTGGAGTGTTATTCTCATCCAGTGCCAAACTACTTTTCTAATTTCTTGTTGTTCATCAGTCTCCAAGGAACTGAAACTTTCAGTCTTACATATTACAAGTCTACTACGTTCCCATCTGTTCTCATAAAAATCTTTCATCTCTGAATATAATTTGTATAAATATAGAACCAGGGTCTGGTCAGAAAAAAGAAATTATACCAGGTATTTCAACCGAAAAACGTAATACAAGAGTCTAGTTAAAAATAGACGACACGAAGGGTGGAAAAAAATGTCAAGGAAACACTGAGATAATTGCAGAAAACAGCTACAGTGAGAAAAGATGGGGTCAAAAATGGGAAAAGACTGGACTTACCGGAATTCAGAAGCCTGAGGAAGAAACACTGTGGAGGTGAACGCTGACCTCTCAGGTGTATGTTGGCACAATCTTCGTAATTCTGATCTCTTTGAAGGGACATGACGAAGTTAGTTCCAAGAAGGCCAAGATCCTGCCAATCAGTCTCCTATCAGAACCTTCACGAGGACAAAGCTGACACAATCAGCAAGTGTACAGGAAATGGCAAGTTTTCTTTTCCTGCTTCCTGCCTTCCAGTCTTCTTCAAATTCTTGGTTGGTGGGAGCCAGCAGGGAGCCAGGCCAACTAATGAAAGATAAATGCGGTCCACAGAATCCCAGTTCCTGCATGACATAGAAGAGCATATAAGAACAATGTTTTAGAGCCAAGAAATCACAGCTTAATATTTAGCTAAAGGTCATCCGTGCAACTCTAAAGAACTGGATCAATGCTAAGACCCAAATTAAGAATATACAGTATGTAACCCAAACGTCTATCATTTGGAAACTCGCTGCCCCTTAGTCTTCTGGGGACACATTTTCCTTAAGAATAAATAGTGGAATGGAAGTTGGAGCTTTAATAGGTGTCTTTTATAGTCTTGAGATCCTAGATGATTTCAAAATTTCTGCACAGCTCTGGGGCATTATTTCTCTGATTGCCTCTAATTCCAATTTCACATTTTTACTGAACTCATCTTCTCACTGAACTTTCACTTTAGGAAATTTTTTCTCTACTTTTCATCATCCCCAAACTGGAGTGTGAAACATTTTCCTTGAAAATCTCAAGATGAAACTAACTAGAAAAAAAATTGTTCTTGAAAGTTTGGAGAAATGAGGGGCCACAATCTGATCTATGACTGAAACTTAAATATTAGGTGACCTTTATAAGAACATATCCTCCATGATTTTATCCAATTTAAACTCCTCTCTGTAGTTATATATTTCGTTGGGCTTTCTCAATATGCTCCTGAATTTCTGATTTTGAACTTCCATGGGTCCTCTACATTTTCTTCATTTCCTAATTTCTTTACTGTTTCCTTTAGAATTCTGCTGAAAATTCAAAATTATTTATTATTTTCAATAAGTCAACCAACTTTACTCATCCTGCAATTTCTCATTCCAGATTTATGCCCTTGAAAATTTCTTCATAAACGGATTTCTGTGAATTTTTGCTTTTTATATCCTGAGATTATTTTTTGTTATTTCTTAGGGGAACTAGCTATAGTTCATTATTTGTTATTAATCTTTCTATTTTGAAATAATTAAAAATTCATATGCAGGTGTAAGAAATAGTACAAATAGATTCAGTATACCCTTTTACCCAGTTTTCTGTGATGGTCATATCTTGCAAAACTGTAGTACAAAATCATAATTAGGATATTTAGATGGATATACCCCAAATTCAGATCATTTCCATTACCCAAATGATGCTTCACCCACCTTCCTCCCAACCCCCACTTCCTCTAGATTGCTCACACCTCCCATCCTATTCGTCACTTCTGTAATTTTGTCATTTGAATAATGTTATATAAATGGAACAAAACACTATGTAGCCAATTGATAGTGACTTTCTTTTTTCACTCTGAGAGGTTTTAATTTGAATTTCTTTAATGGCAAACGATGTTGAATATCTTTCATGTGCTTATTTGCCATCCGTACATCTTTGGTGAAATGTTTATGTCTTTGCCCATGTTCCAATTGACTGTTTTCTATTTTTTATGATTTTGAATTTAGAGAATGCTTTATATAATCTAGATTGGGTTGAATTCATTAACCAGTTAACTTTTGCCTATGGTTGTGCAATTGCTGTAACTTCATTTGTTAAAATAGTGAATTGCTTTTTTGCCTCTTTGTCAAACTATCAGTTGAATATATTTGTGTGGACCTATTTGTAGGATCTTCTGTTTCATTCATTGATGTACAGATCTTTCCATTCTTACTACACTCTATCTGTACCATTCACAGTCTTTAATATTGTCTCTA
>PVJO010030825.1:0-15024 GCA_004026905.1 Hystrix cristata | reverse complement strand
ATTTTCAGAGGTGGCCAAATCTAGAGTATTTGATTCTGGGATCGAGGGTGTGTGATTACTAAATTAGTCCACTGATTGGTTTGGCATGGTTCTGGGTGGCTAATGGGAAGGTCCACCCTGGGTGTGAGTGCTGCCCCTCCAAGGGTGTGCAGCTTGTGTAGACTATAAGGGACAGAAAGAGGGCTGCTGTGGTTGCTTGCTGCTTCTTCGCTGCTTCACTGCTTTTCTGCCTTCTGCCTGCCATGGACTGTTTCTCTTCTGTGTGGCCCCTCTGCCATGCAACCCTGCCTTATACCCAGCTGGTCACAGACTGAACCCTCTACAAACTATAAGCCAAAATAAACCTTTCCTCATTTCACTTTGGATGTCATGTACTTTGTCTTAGTAAAGAGAAAAGTAGCTAAGAAAAGGTTTAATGAAATTCCTATCAAATACCAACAGAATCTTCAAAGAACTAAAAAAAATTCTAAAATTTGTATGGCATTACAAGAGAACCAAAATAGCTAGAGCTATCTTGATTATATAAAGAACTCAAAAAATATTAACCCTTTAAAAATAAAAGACCAAATTAAAATACGGGTCATCAAAATAAATAGACACTTCTCATTCAAGAAGTACAAATGGCCAATAATTCATGAAACAATGTTGAGCACCTTTGGCCATTACAAAAACGCAAATCAAAACAACACTAAAATTCCATCTGACTCCATTAAAAGTGCTATTATCAAGGACTCAAAACAACAAACACTCTTAAGTTTATGGGGAAGAGGAACTCTTGTATATTGTTAGAGGAAGTGTAAACTAGTAAAATCATTGTAGAAATAAGTATGAAGATTTCTCAAACAACTAAATATAAAATTTCCACTAGGGGTTGGGGATTTAGCTCAAGTGGTAGAGTACTTGCCTAACAAGTGCAAGGCCCTGAGTTGATCCCCAGCACCCCCCAAAATTTTTCTATTAGACTCAGCTATTCCTCTTCCATGTATCTTCCTGAAATAAAGTCATAATTCTGCAGTGACACAGGCATACCAATGATTATAGCAGCAAAATTTACAATAGTTAAATTTTGAAAGCAGCATCTATTCCTATCAACAGATGAACGGATAAAGAATATATGGCATAGTCCACAGTGGGGTACTAGTTAGTCATAAAGGATAAATTAGAATTGTTAGAAAAATAGGTGGAGTTTGAGAGCATAATGATAAATGAAATAAATCAGACACAGAAGAATAACTGTCACTTGGTTTCTCTTATATGAGAAACTCAAAGTATAATTTAAAGAATGTAATAAAAGACAGATTATAGGAGGGAGACTGTTTAGAGATTGGAAGGGGATGTGGTAAAGAGAGGCAGAGGAGGGCTAGAAGGGGAAACACAAATGATCAAAACATGATTTATGTATTGTGTTAGTGATTTTGCTTATAGTTGGTTCAAAATAGATGACACCTACAGCTTAAAGGAAGAGAGGTTTATTTTGGCTCACAGTTACAGTTCATGGTCATCAGGGTCCATGGCAGAAATATCATGGCAGAAGGACATATCAGAAGAAACTGGGTCATGTCTTGGTGGCCGGAAACAGAGAGAGAAGGGAGGTGCCTGGGTGGCAGATCTGCCCTTCCAGATCCCATCCCCTGTGACCCACCCATTTTGACCAGACTCGCCCTGCTAACAGCAAATCAATTACACTGCCCCATGATTCAATCACTTTCCAAAAGCCCCATCTATGAGCAAATAATGCTTTTGGAGGACTTCGTTGATCTAAACCATAACATTTTTGTTCCAGTTTCCCAAAATGATTTTAATCGTGTATTATAAACTTATACCAACAATAAAAACATTGGTATAACACTATTAACTAAACACTATATTTTCATTTTACCAGTTTTTCTGCTTATATCTCTTTCTCTTTCTAAAATTCAGTGCAGTATCCCAAACAAAATTTAGTTTGTCTCCTTAGTATCTTTATTTCTGTAATAACTCCTTAATCATTACTGCCATTAATGACCTTCACACTTTGAAAGAATACTAGCCAATTACTTAGTAGGATGTCCCATAATTTGAATTTGCCTAATGTTTTCTTATAAAAGATTAGGCACTTTGGGCCAGAAAAGCAAAGTGGTGATTCTTTCTCATTGTATCATATCATGGGGTATATGAAGTCAATTTGTTTTATTGCATATTTGTTATTATTCAATTACTAATATATCTTATTTCATATGGCATTAATTTTGCACTTAGTGTGGTCTTATCTAGGCTTAGACTATTCTATTGTCCTCTCTTTCTGTTTTCACTCCATTATATCTTTTCATTTATATTTTATTCCCTTCAAATTGAAAATAATATTCCTTCAATGGAGGAAAAATATCACAGCTAAAGTCAAATGGAGGTAAATATGGTAAATCATTCAAAATAAGGAAAATGTTCTCATTATGGAAAGTGGCTCTCTGAGGTCATAACGCTTGTTAGTGACAGTGTGGGCAGGAGAAGTGCCTCCAAGAACGAGCATACATTCTCCCTGAAGAAAGAAGATTAAAATAAACAGGACTTAAATAGTTCTTCTCTTGAGCGCTACAGAAGTGGAGGCCTTGATCTGGTAATCCAAGTATGATCTTGGGTAATACACTTAACCTCTCAGTTTTATAATCTCAAAATTGCTTATTGAATTCGTTTATACCCTGACCTTTTACAAAGGGACTTGAGGTAACCTTGGTTAATCAGATTTAACACCTATTCAGAAACTCACAAGCTTGCTGATAGGCATATATTTTTAGAATCAGGGTATATAAAAGTGCTTTGAGAACTGCTTATACTTCACACATAAAAGCTATTGCTGTGAATATTGTGCATTTTACCACACAAATTGTGTTCAGTTTAGATCACAATACTCTGATGTATATTTTATTGAATATAGGATCTTTGATGAGAAAAATTTATTTGTTCTTTATCAATATATAGGTTTTAAATAGTTGACTCCATTAATCTGTTTATTTTTGCCATTTGGATAAAACGATTCTTAATAATAGGATATACCTCCTCCAAGAATAGAGATTACATTTTATAATAAATCTGTATCAGTGAAATGCTGTGTAAATTTCCAAACATAAACTTTAATGAAATAGTATTCTGGAGGAAAAAAGTAGCTATTTTACAGTTCATTGACCCTTCAGGAGTGTTTTCTTGGGGAAGATACAGGCAGAATGTGATGGTCCAGCATCAGCAGATTAGATGACATCAGTATCTGCAGTCCACAGCCTGCCCCCATCTCAGGCAGCACAAATCAGTAAAAAGCAAATTGATATGTGTAGGACTAAAGCATTTAACAACAAAGAGCTGAAGAAATTTTTTGTAGCAATACATCTTGCAACACAAAAGTTTCCCTTTTGGCAGACTACGCCTTTTAACTATTTGAGGCTTTTCACACTTCCGCTGCAGCTGGCACCATCCCAAGGCACTTCCTGCCTCTTAGGGATCCTCCGGGCACAGGGCTTCACTGCTCTTCCACCAAATCTCTCCAGGAATCTGAGCTGTTATGATGATAATCAGTTCTGCCGCGATTGTATTCATCATAAACAAAAGATGTCTAGACTACTTTCCAGGGACAGCTACATCTTCTTGAGGAGGAAAAGGAGCAATGGATGTCACACTTTCTTATTTACATATAAAATGTATATTAATAATTGTTATAGTGAGGAAATGAGGGAATGACAAATCAGATTTAGGGCAAGATTAAAAGAGGATTTCAGATTTTAAACTTCTTTGTATTTTTTTTTTTTTACATATAGATGCATTTATAATTCATTGTAGTGAATCAAATAGGTCAAAAACACAAAGAAGAATTTGCAGGGTTTCTTGTCTTTTTGAAAGGCTGCATTTCCTTTATTTCAAGGTGCTGCTATAGTTTCAAAGACCTTTGTTCCGTGAAAAGCACATAGCTGTGTCACACATCAAGTACCTGAAGGGAACACAAAGTACCAGCAATGAATAAAGACTGTTAACCAGAGACTGAGAGAAACAAGAAAACCCTGATCTGTCTAAAGTGAGCAGGTACTCTCAGAATAGCCTCAGGCTATTTCTGACATGTAGTCATTAGAATCCTGTATTGTGAGTCTTCTAAATTTTGAGGAAAAGCTAAAAGTTCAGATTATATTATCCTACTGTATTTTTAAAACAATGGCTTCCATGAATTCAAAATTTTTTGATTCTGTATTAAACTGATATGAAATTTTTATCTGTGTCCAACTTATTTTACTTGATATAAATACCTTCCAGTTTTATCCATGCTGCCACAAATGGAAGGATTCTTTCTTTTTAAAGGCTGAATAGTATCCTTATATACATGTGCATTATCAAATTTTCTTTATCTGTTCATCTGTTGGTAGATATTTAGCTTGACACTGCATCTTAGCTCCTGTGAATGATGCATGTAAGAGTGCAGATACCTCATTGAGGTAGTGATTTTATACCCTTGTTACAGTCTTCAAAATACTAAATCATATAATAGTTCTATTTTTAATTTTTTGGGAGAATTAGAAGGTAAGGAAAATAGAGAGATGCTGGTCAAATGGTACAAAGCTCTATTGTGAGAAATGAAAACTCTGGAGACCCAATGGAGTATAAAGACTCTTGTTAGTAATAATATATTACCTATTTGAAATCTGTATCATGTTCTTAAAAATTGTCATCCCACACACACACACACAGGTAAATACAGTAGCACCTTGGTTCACTAACATTTCTGTTCGTGAACAATTAGGTTCACCAACAGAAGTTTTTGGCAAAATTTTGCTTACATTCACAAACTTCCATTCTTGAACACCCCACTCCGTGTGGTGATTAACATAAATGCAGCCCCCTTCCCCAGAACCATGCAATGAATTGAGTTCATGAGCCGTGGTACCACTATATCCATTAACTGGTCTGATTCATGATGTGCACATACACAGTAAGACCTTGGCTCACAAATGCTTCTGTCTGCAAACAATTTGGTTTGCAAACAAAAGTATTTGGTGAAATTTTGATTAGGTTCCCCAAGTCAGCATCAAGTGACAAACAGGACTGCAGCCATCTTCCCAGCACAAACAGAAATGCAACCATCTTCCCCCAAATAATAAAACTAATGAAGTTCAAAAAACTGTTTTATGTATGTATATATGTATGTATGTATTTATTTTTTGTACCACCGTTTTAGAACATCGCATTCTTCTTGAATGACTAATTTTGCTGGTTATAATACAACAATGCTGGAAAAAATTATATTTTTGATCTGGATGCAGAGGTGCATGTCTGTAACTCCATCTACCAAGAAGGCTCCATCTACCAAGAGGCAGGAAGGTTGCCATACTGAGTACAACTTGGGCAGCTTAGTGATTTCCTGTCTTAGATCAGGTGAAATTATCAAATGACTGGGGATGTCACTCAGTGGTAAAGCACTTGGCTGGCATAAGTGAGGTTCTGTGTTCAATCCCCCCCCCCCCCGGTGTGGCAAGAAAAAAAAAAAGAAAAAGAAAATTATGTTTTTTGACAATCTACAAACAGGCAAAGCAAAACATAGGTCAAAACAAACAATTTCTGCAAGCTGAGGCTGGCCCCCAGCCATCTAATTGCTAACTCTGACATAGAAGTTTAATATTTACACATAGCTCTGGTGCATTTTTAATCTTCAAAGGAATTTTTAGGAAGACAGTATGATTATTTTTATTTTACAAAAAGAGAATCTTAAATTTCAGAATAGATTAGTAATGGACCTGTTTCACAGCTCTATTGAATGACCGTGTGAAGTTTTGGAGTTTCCTTATTAAGTCTACAGGCCTGTTCCTTGCACCCTGATGCCTTGGGGATAAGACTCTTCTAGTTCTAGAGATCCAGAGCACGGGGCCTGCTTTGGCTTGGCCCTGCTGAGGGCCTCAAGGTAGATGACCTTACAGCGATGGGAAGGAGAGAGGACGTACCAGAGTAGGAAGGGCCCATTCTTGCTCATTTTTAACAACACAATCTGTCAAGAACTCACTTAGGATACCTTGAGAACTACAGTAATGCTTCTAAGAACATTTCTTCCTAGAGAACTAATAACTTCCCACTAGGCTCTTTTTCTTAAAGGTTTCATCATTTAGCACATTGCCATGTTGAGGACCAAGCTTCTAACACATGAATCTTTGGTGGACAGAGTTAAATCACATCCAAACCACTACAGTGACTTTGTTTGGAAGGAAACAGGGTCTTTGTATATGTAATCATTTAGATGAGGTCATAATAGAGTAGAGTGGACCTTTAATTTAAGATGACTGGTAACCTTAGCAGGAGAAGAAAAGAGAGACAGAGATAAACTCGAATGGAGGAAAACAGTGTGAAGACACATGGGGACGATGCCTTGTGACAAGGAGGCAGAGATCGGAGCATCACCTCTGCAAGCAAAGGAACACCAACAGGTGGGGATCTCCTCTCCTCTCTGTGATCCCCAAGAAGGAACTCACCGCATGACACTTTAATTTTGGACTTCTGACATCCTCAACAGTGACAGAGAAAAAAAAAAATCTCTTTTCTTAAAGTACTTGGTTTGTAGTATATTAATACAGTAGGAGCCTCAGGAAACTAACACAGGCACCAAAACCATATGGTAGGTGGGAGAGGGGAGTTCTTCAAGTAATATAGATCCTTTTATCTGATGAAAAGGCAAGTGAGGATGTGGAACCAATTGAACCAAAATAAACAGGAAATTGAAATCATCTAGTGGTAGTATCTTGAAATGTTCCCAAAGCACTTTTTGATCTCATCTATGTATTTATCTATCTGTCTATCTCCATCCATCAATTTTGTTGATATTTTTGTTCCAGTCATTTGCAGAGACAACTTGAGGAAACTTATATTAGAAATAGCAATATATTAAAACTGCAAACTTTATAAAAAAGGCAGAAGTCAAATAGTGATAGGAGGTAAAAGAGGCAGAATGGTTACAGTAGACCACAGCACTTAAAGCTATATTTTCTGGTATTCATCATCAAATGGAAAACTGATTCCATGCAACTTTTATCACCTAATGAAGTAAGTCGATCTAATTATTTATAATTTTTTCCAATCCACAAGCAAAGATATGTGTTCCATAGGGTCAGAATTAAACCATCCTCCAGGGGAATCAAACCCAACCTCAAATTAAATGGTGGAAGTACTAGAAACATTGAATTTTGAAGAAAATAATGCCTAGAAAAATTTCAAAACCTTGGTGCAATTTTTAATACATTATATTTGCCACTTGAAACGAAAAAGTACCAGCCATACCAGGACTTAAGATGGAATGATCCAAAGAAAGAAAAGAAGCAGGCGATAGAAAGAGATCTATCAATCAGAAATTCTAAAATAGCTATGATTAATAAACTTAAGGCCATAAATGACAAGATGAAGAGTTTAAGATAAATGCAAAGACAAATACAGAATGAGTATTTTTTAAAACAAGCAAGTCAGGTGTATTAGTTACTTTTCTAGAGCCAATGCAAGACAGCAGATTTAATACAGGACAAATACAAGTTACAATATTCACACACAAGCCAAATGCAGTGCCGAAAGTCTGTGTATGCATTGGAAACCTGGAAGATTCAATGAAGGGCTGGGAGCCCACGGCAATGTCCCATGTACTTCCGTGTCTGCACTAAAAGGCTGAAGGAATCTATACTGGAACCAGGATACAATGTTTGCAGCATAGATGGAGACCAGAGCTCCCCAAAGTGAACAGCAGCCATCCTCAAGGACAGCAAGGCCCCAAGCTCCTTCTGAGACGAGAGCAGCTGAGTTCCCTTTGGAAGAACCAGCCACAACAGAGCTTCTCCTGGGAAACAGCTGGCCTCTATCTTCTGCCCCCCCCTTCTCCTTTATGCTGTGTTGGTGATAATCCTCAGGTGGATCTTCTATGCCCAGAATCACACCCACTCAGTCCAGGTGGGTGCTCCTGCTCAAGCTGACCACAGTAAATCCACCACATCAGGATTGACCGTGTGTTTGCAGATGGACAATGGACCTTAGGAGGGATGTACTAAGGAGAAATTTGGAGATTTTGACATTGTTTTATTTCTTCAACTGGCTGATAATTCTATGAGTATGTTCTTTCTCTGAATATTAATAGAGTACATTTTCTTTATATATTATATATCAATTTAAAAATATCTTTTAAACACACTAACTGGAAAGTGTTTAAAATAAAAACACACTCTAACATTGATTAAAAGGAAGTAAATATATATCTGTCAGCAATTTCTAAATATGAACGACACAGAGAGAGAAGCCAACGTGCTGAATTAGGAGAAACACTGAATTAGATTTACTAGGAAAGATTGAGAGTGTAGCCATTAATAGTAACTCAATGAATAGTTACTGAAAGAATGGACAAACTGCCTATTTATTCCTCCCACTGCAAAGAAGGGTGGCAGAAATACAGGACTGAATGAACATACATATATTCCTTTTCTTTTCCTTTTTTTTTTTTTGGTGCTGGGGATCACATTCAGGGCCTTGTGCTTGCTAGGCAAGTACTCCACCACTTGAGCTAAATCCCCAACACCCCATATTCCTTTTCAACCCTTTCTATGGTATCCAGTTCTTTTACAGACAGAAAAAAAGTTTTTGTAAATTGTGCTCTTTAAATTAGGAGAAAAGAAGTGATCTTTTCATACTTGGCTCTACCTTTGGTTTACTGTGTGTTTTCTAGGAAAAGCATTTTCTTCTTCTTTATCTCTGGGAAAAAGAAAAAAACCAAGTAAATACATCCTGCTTTACAGCTGCATAGACCTCAGGTGATAGGAATATTGCATGGCAGACATGGTAAGCCTGTGGGCATGTTTGGCATAGCTGTCAACATTCGGTGTCATTGTTCAAATCTGCTAACACCAACCACATGATTTAACAGATTTCCAAGAGTAGACAGGTTTCATTTCTATTTTTTCTTTAAGGCAAGCCAGAACCATCTCTTATTCTGATTGAGGAACATTAGAATTGACAGAAGAAAAGCCTAATGGCCTTTTTGAGAACCACAGAACTGAGTGAAATTTCTCTTTCCACTGTTTTAAAATGAAGGACTCCCTTTAGGGTTCAATATATGTTTGCGGTGTGGTTAAAGGGAATACTTTAATAACATTTTAAATGAAAAATCAAGGCGCATTGTGATTGCACTTCATAAAGAACTCACAAAGGGATCAACCTAAAGAAAATAAAGATTAAATAATTGTGGCTGGATTTTATGCCAAGAAAATGGGTCACTTATGCCTACATACTCAATCACTCATTCTACAAATAAAGAGAACCCCTGCTATTTGTAAATTAAATTATATGGCTCCCTCAGCTGTTTGTAGTTTAATGGGAAGAGAGAATGCAACAGTTCTAAGCTACATAACAGTGCAAAATGATAGCAGGAAAAAAACTAAAAGAAAGTGGCAATAGAATATATGATTAAAAGTAGCAGTTGGATGGTCATAGGGGAAGTTATGAAGTGGGCTTTGAAAGATAACAAGAAGTTGAATTGGAAGAGTAAAGGCCTTTGAATTTTCTTTCCTATGTTAAGGTTAAGAGGTAATATCTGAAAAAGTGTGTGCATGGCAAGTTTGGGAGAGAATAACAAGGTAACTGCAGCTGGAATAGGACCATAAAAAGGGAGGTATGGTAAAGCAAGTTGGAAGAAGTCATCACAAAAAACATTTATGCAAGGCTAAGAAATTTGGATTTTAGACAAAATGGCATAACGAAGACAACTTGCAGTGAGGGGAAAATCATAAGATCCGAAGTAGAAGAAACTTATATTTGAATCTCAGCTCTCTTAAATATGTTCCTTCCCTATAAAAAGAAGACAGTAATATTATCAATAGATTTATTATGCATAACATCACCGAGCCATATAAACCCTTAAAAACAAGTTAAAGTAGCATCCCATTCTTCTGTTTAATTTTCTATATAGTTGAGTGCTATTAAAGAAAAAGCCTGAATAGGATAATGACTTGATGAAGACAGTGCTTTAGGGAGATAAATTTGACAGCACTTTGCAGGACTTATTGGAGGTGAGGAAGCCAGCTACAAGCACTCTAATAGGACAGGGAGTTTGAGTCCCATAAAAAATATGTGCACAGCATGTTTTCTCTGAGAAGGTTACGGGGGCTTTTGATTGTTGAGCAAGTCTGTGACTTCCAAAACAGCTGAACATGACAGAATAAGAAAGAGAAGCACAAAATAGTAAGATTTAATTATTATATAAGCAAATTGAATGAGGGACTAAAAATGATAGTAAAATTTTAATCTTTTGTCATTGTGACTATTATACCATTTCTAGAGTGAAGGGAGTCAGTTTGGAAAGGAAGGTTTTGTGTTTGGCTTTAACTATGTTGAGTTTTAGGTATTTTCCAGAATTGCTAAGTAAAATTCTGACTAGACAGCCATTTGCATTGAGTGAAGATATAGGTCTGGGTTGGAGATCCATATAGTTTAAGGCAAAGCTTTTCGTATTGTGCCTCTGCTCCAAAGAATGACATGAAGGCACAGGATATATTGAGACAACTTTTGGTAACCTATTCCAAGACACTGGGAGAAGTTCTGAAATTTTTGTAATTCTAAAGAAACTTGTTATATGGCTATATATTGAAGTATTATGAAATAGAGAGTAAAATCTACAAACATTTTTAGAGTCTAACACATGATGGGATGATAATACATTCATTCACTATTAGGTCAGGAGTGATGCAGAGAAAAATGGTGAGAAAATGATCATAAAAGGTAGGCTAAGTTTCTAAGAGTGTGAAAATAAAAAATGTTCAGTAGCAAGAAGTAGGGCCTCAATACACTTAGAATTAAAACTTTGAAGGAAGAAGATTCAATTAAGCAGAGTTCTTCCAAAAAAGGCAAGTAAATGAGCTACAGACATAAAGCGTCAGAAACCTGGAAAAGAGAGAATTTTGAGACTAGGTTGTAAGTAGTTTCAAATGTAGCAGGGAAGTCACATAAAGTAAGAACATCGCGGGGCACTAGAATCTTTTCCACAAAACCCTTCTTCCCCAAATCCTTGAAGCAATGTATCTTCAAGTTGTACATAGAGATGCTTCAGGTTGTGTTCCAGAATGCAAGATTTAATATAGAAGCTTTTCTACTTGTAGAAAGTCTTATCTAGAGATCAATAATCAATCACAAATGTGAATCCCTGAGGCAGATCATTTATTTTAAGTGCTTTTTACTCCTCATCACAGCAGCATGTAGCATCTTTTACCCAAATCTTAGAATCTGACAGTCTCATCCACTTCAGACTTGATTAGAAGTTGAAAATTGTTGAGAACGGAATAATTTATAACCTCAAAACTTAGCACTTTACGGATAATGAAGAAATGAATCACTTTTTCTTGTTGCTAGAAGCAGCTCAAATACTCAGAACTCTGCTATCCAGTCTCCTGCTTTAATCAAAATGAAACACCTCTGCTCCCACCCCAGCATCAACAAAAACAGCAAATCTGTTATTTTTGTTGTTGTTGCTATTGTAGAAAAAGAAAAACAATACATATTACTCACATTTTTTAAAGCCAGTATAACTTCAGATATGCAGCAGCAGTACTGATAGAAGTCATTGTATTAGGAAAAAATGCCCATAATCACTCTACGTAACCTTCATAGCATTTTTTCAAAAAAGTTCCTGCAGTGAATGAGCAAACATTGGTCAGGTGGGAATAGGAGAAGCCACAAGAAGAAAGCTAGAAGTCAGATCCTACTTCCATGGTTCTCTGTGATTGGTATAAGTGGACTTCTTCAAAGAGGTGAGAACAATAGTTTTCAAATCTAGTATGTGATTCTGGGCATTGTTTAGGTAATTTATGATAAGCAAGCAATTATACCTTTCTTTTCACAAACACAGTGTGAGAATTACACTTAATAACATCTGTACATGCGCTAGCATATAGTAGATATTCAACAGAATCAGTTTTAGTTTTTTCAATCATTCTCTTGTTACTGTAGGGATCTATTGGAACAATCAAAAGATACACGTGATTAGGTGATACTTTAAGGATTCATATAAAATAAATCAATAAATGCAAGGAAGGAAATGGGGTGTGTGTGAAGAGATCCCTTGTTAGAAGATTTCTTTTAAATACCAAAGAAAACACTGGGTTGGATAATAGCTTAATGGTAGGTAACCTGGCATTTCTACAGCCTGAGAAATTAGGGATGAATTTCCTTGTGAAAGTATCTTAAGGTCTTCAAACTGAGAGAGGCACAATTGGGAAATGCATATCATCTTGTCTAGAACTATCTCCCATAAAAATAAACAAAAATGGCAATAAAAGAATAGCACAATGGTTCTTAAATATTTTTGACACTGAGCCATGCATTTAAAGAACATGAGATTATACTTAACCATTTTTAGTGAGAATGCACTCTGATATTTTCTAAGCACTGTAACTTTCTCAACCTATAACTTAAAAATGAACTTTAGCAGGTCCTTTTATATGTCAACAATAGGTATAATGGTATCAGAAGTGAATGCCATTTTAAGATCAATTTATTTTCAGTATCCATTTTAGATACTATTTTGATAGTCTACCCAAGTTATATAATTACATATAAATTTCCTGTGAAGCTGAATTGTGTCAATTTTTGTAATTCCAAAGAAAATTGTCACATAGATGTATGCTAAAGTACCATGAAATAGAAAATTGAGTTTAAAGTCCATATTGCAAATTCCTAAGCAATACTGCTGGGTGTTATTAGTAAAATACATGGCAATAATGAAACCATTTTCTTGTACAAATATCACTTCCATGGGATAAAGTCATTTTATATAGAGAGTTGTCTCTTTCTTTGGAAAGGGATCTCAGTTAGAGAATTTCATTTGACAGATCCTCTTCATCACCTCAGGCTAAAATTTAGCTGGATGCCTCTGCCCAAAATGATTCAATTTATATGTAACAGACGTTTTATTTGTTCATTCTTTCAGATTTGTTTTCAAAGAGCTTCTACTTGTAAATTACCTCAGTGTTTTTGTTTATTTGTGTTACAAAAGAAACAACATATTGGATATATCGATGTTAAAGTTTTATTTAAATCTAAACACACAGAAACACGATTTGAAAGGCTGAGATGAAATGTTCAAAGACTCTACCTTTTTTATAGATCCAAACTCTCAAAATTTCAAGGTAATTTTCAGATGAAAATTTATTGAACAAGAAGGTTTAAATGATTTTAAACAGTACTTATAAAAGTCTTTGCTACTAAAAAGAAAGACAAAATAAATTTTCTTTCTATTTTATCTTACCCTGTCAAAGGGGCACCTCCCTTAACTGCCCGGAGGAAGTTAGCTGTTGGTTTCAAAATCACTTTTTCCAGAGAACCAGGGTGTGTGACTCAGATTTCCACACCCAGGTGGTCCCTTCAAAAGGCATTAGATGTATGTAGAAGAGGTTAAGTTAAACTACTTGGTATCACTTATTATTTCCTTCAGGCAAACCACATGTCAGAGAACCTCAATCTGAGAATGACATGAGATACATTTGCTTCTTCCTGTTCTTTTTAAAAAGGTCTTTATGCCTTTTAGTTTTCATGTGTGCTTGATTGGCATCTTTCTATAAATAAAGGTACTTAATAGAATAAAAGTCATCCCAGTCCTCAGTTGAAGGAATTTCTGTAACCATCTCCTGGAGAGATAAAGTTAAATGTGATTTGAAACCGATCATATACAAATTGACCTACAGAGCTTCACATTTTTCAAAGATCTTCCATAGTCAAAATGGTAATACAAATGAAAAAGAAGAAAAGAAGACAAAGATTAACATTAATTGGGGACCCAACTATCCCTCTCGTCATGGTAGGTATTTTGTAAGCAATATTTAGTTTAATTCTATTAAATATTAGGAATTTTTATCTATATTTTATCGATGAGGCATCTGAAATATAGAAAAGTGAAAATAACTTTCCCCAAGTTTTGTATGCAAAATAAGTAAAAGAATCAGATGAGAGAAATTAAAATGAAGTACCAAGACCTGTGATTTTCATACTACTCTTCCAGTTATTTAGTCACGTAATTGAGTATAAAAGCTAAAAATGGCTGATAAAGTACACACCACTCCAAAACATCTAGAAAACTGAAAAACAGTACTTTAGAAAACTAATTTCAATGCTTATATTCCAATAAGCTGGAATCCATAAAAGACAAATTTAATTGGGTAAGTATACTATTGACCCTGGATATGTGAGATTCTACGAGACATTTTGCACCTGAAGTATTTCACACATATTCAGTGTTACTAAACCAAAGTTCCAAATACAAGATGTAAGATACGCTTGGAAATTAGTTTGGCCACTCCTGCAAGCTTTACAGACTGTAAACCATTCGACATATGCCTTAGTTCATAATTGTTTGTGTGCTTTTTAAATAACTGCCAGTTTCCTATAAGCCAAGAAGTGAGAGATTACTGTAATCTGTGTAGTCGTTGCCTGTCAGTCTGACGCTTTCTCATTACCATTTACTGCAATCGTGAGGTTACTAGGGTTAGGTATATTCTAATTATTGAGGAATTTATTAATTTAATGTTCCATAAATATAGGAGAATTGAACAATGTAATTCACTAATTTATTGAATAAATATTTGTTGAATGCTTGAGCTAAAATTGTACAAAGCATTAAAGATATAATGAACTAACATAGTCTAATAGAAAAGATAGTTTTCAAGTAATCAGCAGCAATTATCAAATTGCAATTGCGATAAGTGGTAAGTTATATGGCTCTAAGGCAGACCATGTGATAAGGGAATTAATGCCTGACAGAGAAATTAGCTTCTACAGGAAGACTGAAAAAGGTAAATGACGGGGACTTCCGGGAAGATGGCGGAGCGGAGAGAAGGAGAGTAAGAGCCTCTCTGAGATTTGTTGTCTAGACACTGGAATATAACAATTTAGGGAAGAGAAGGAGGGAAGTGTGTTCTCAGGACCCAGCAGGGAGCTGAAGCAAGAGGTGAAGCCCACAGAGAAAGCAAAAGGAGAGAGCAGCCCAGAAGAACACAGTGAGGGACGGACAGATGG
>PVJO010030824.1:0-14977 GCA_004026905.1 Hystrix cristata | reverse complement strand
AAATCACATGATCATCTCAATAGATGCAGAAAAAGCATTTGACAAAATCCAACACCCGTTCATGATAAAAACACTACAGAAATTAGGAATAGATGGTGTATATCTCAATCTGATAAAAGCCATATATGACAAACCAACGGCCAACATTACACTAAATGGCCAGAAACTAGAAGCTTTCACACTAAAATCTGGAACAAAAAATTAAATTATTTAAAAATTCCAATCTCTCCTACTGAACAATTTATCTGTGTGTCAAGTCTGCCATCTTCTGGTAGCTAGTGGAACTGCAGCTGTTGATCAAACAGCAATTTGCCTCCTGAAAGCAATTTATTTAGCCTCCTGAAAGTTCAAACTGTATCCACTTATATTGGAGACTAAGTTTATACAACATTTCACCCTTATAATATTATTTCCATTTACACAAACAGCCAGTAGGCATAAGAAAAGATTACGATCTTAGGATTTAGTCTTAAGTGACAAAACTACTACTGCCCTTGATAATCCAGACTACATATGAAGTTAAGTCTTCCCTACGAAAACAATTATATCGACGTCTAGGCCCTGTGTGTAAAATTGTTCACAGACTTTTATACAACCCAACAGGAAAGCCTCAAATGGTTTTCCCACTTGTATACTTCTCCATACCAGAGGAGAGCCATGGTGTCACAGATAACAAAAGCCCCCAGGGACCGATTTGATTTCTACCAATAAAAATCTGGAAATGGAAGAGATTAATGGTAAATAGTTTAGTTTTCTATCACTGCTATAACAAACTAACACATACTCAGTAGTACTTTGTTACGATCTGTTTTGGTATGAACTGTAAACTAGGTTTACTGAGCCACGCTCGAGGCAGCGTTCTGCAGCAGGAAGAGAGCGTCAATGCCCTCGTTTCCAGAAGCCACGTGCATTCGCAGGCTGTGGCCCCTTCCTCCATCTTCAGGCCAGCAGTTCAGCAGCTTCAGGTCTCTCTCTGACCCTCTTGGAAGAAGTTGCCTGTGATTACAGTGGGCCCATCCGGATAATCCAGGGAACCTCCCCTCTCAAGATGTTTCACTCTGTCTGCCAAGCCCTTTCACCAAGCCAAGTCACACGTTCTCAAGTTGCAGTATAACCAGGACATCTTTGGGAGGCATCATTTTGCCCTTTGTAAAACTACAACAAATTTAAGAACCCAGAATTTTCTTATTTTAAGAAGACCAGAGTGATTTGAATTCTTAATATCACCCAAGTAATATACTTTTTTCATCTCTACTTCTGTCATTTTTAATATATTACATAACGAGCAGAAAGCCATTCAAAGATGTTTCAGGCAGCACACAGAAATAGCAGTCACATCATTCTGTAATAGTATTTTATTGTCCATAGTAACTAGGAAATCTCGAGCAACTCACTAAACTTATTTGAATTTAAATTTCTTCATCTTCTGAGCTAGTACTCCTCCCAAAAGTATAAACATCTAAAACATGCCACATACCAATCCATGTGATGTGGGAGAAAACCAACATTTATTGGTCACTTTGTGAGTCAGGTGCTGGCTTGTGCATGGCACATAATGTTGACTGGAGTGGCACCAGTCCTGGTTTTCAAGATGAGGAAAAGGGGACCTCAGGAAATCGTCTATGGACACACAGCCAACACATGGGCAAGTTACATTCTGACTTCAGCCTGTGTGACGGTCCACAATCCACATCACGTTGCCTCCTTACAGAGGTCCTCAAACGGCTCTGGTTATTCAGTAAACTTATTATCCAACTTATTATTTACATGTTCATCATAAACAGGGATCGGTACTTATCATTTCTTAGCATCTATCACAGTGTTAAGTACACAAAAGGCACTCGAGTATTAGAAATCACACAGTCATAAACCCAAGCAAATTTGTGACAGTGACATTTCATTCATTACACAACCAAGAAGTCTAGTCTTAACAAACCAATTCTAAAAAACAAAGGTTTGTCCCTGAAAAGTTCAGGCTCATACAGAATAGACTAATCCTAGCTTTCTCCAGTACTCTGGTCTCTTGAGAGCAGGATTCAGTTTTCCATTACAATGTCGTGGCCACAGCTGACCAAATTACATTCTTAAGGCTTAAAATGGTTTCTCCATCATCTTATATGAAAATCACCCATCTTAGGACTACTTTCATTGTGTTCTATAAGTTCTGGTGTGCTGTATTGGCATTATTATTTCATTCTTGGAACTAATTTTTTCCTTGATTTCTTCTATGACCCATTGATTATTCCAGAGTGTATTATTTAATTCCAATGTGTTTGCATAATTTCTTTTTTTTGTTTGCATAATTTCTTTTGCCACTGATTTCTAGTTTCATTGTACTCTGATCTGATAATATGCTTGGGATACTTGCAATTTTTCTGCAGTTACTTAAGCATGTTTTATGGGGTAGTATATGGTCTGTTTTGGAGAAAGTTCCATGTGCTGCTAAAAAGAATGTGTATTATTTTGTTGTTGGTTGAAACATTCTGTAGATATCCATTAAGTCCATTTGTCCAAAGTTTTGGTTCAACTCATATATTTCTTTGATGATTTTTTTATCTAGTTCATCTATTTGCGACAGCGAGGTCTTGAGGACCCTCGCTGTAACTGTGTTGGTGTTTATCTAATCTTTCATATCCACTAATGTTTATTTTATGATGTTTGGTACACCAGCATTCAGTGCATAAATGTTTACAACTGTTCTCTCTTCCTGTTGAACTGTTCCATTAATGAATACATAGTGACCTTTTTGCCTCTTTGATCAGCTTCTGCTTGAAGTCCTCTTTACCTGAAAATAGTATAACTACTCCACTTTGTTTTGGGGTTCCCACTGCATGGAATATTGTTTTCCATCTTTTGATTTTTAGTCTGTAAATTTCCTTTTGGGTTAAATGTGTTTCTTGCATATGGCAAAAGAAAAAAAAAAGAAATGAAAAAAACAAAAGAAAATCATGTTCCTATAAAGTTGAACTTAATTTGTGTTTCATTAGTTGTAAAACTTTTAGATAAAAAAGCTAACACAGTTTCCCTTCCCTCTTGCCTACTAACTAAATAATAAAATCAATGAACTACTACATTGTCCTAGATCATGAATCAATACGATGGGAACTAACACTGCATAACTATATTGAGGGGAGAGAATCTATAAGACAGAAACCCTGTACTGTGTTAGAAAACAAAGTCCTCAAGAAACTGCAAGGAGTTGGGGGGGGGGGGCTTTACCATATCCCTGAGGCTTCAGTCTCTCCAATACATTCCTGCAGGTGCTACACAGCCCTGCAGGTGCCACACAGTCCTGCAGATGCCACACAGCCCTGCAGGTGCCACACAGTCCTGCAGATGCCACACAGTCCTGCAGATGCCACACAGCCCTGCAGGTGCCACACAGTCCTGCAGATGCCACACAACCCTACAGGTGCCACACAGTCCTGGAAGTGCCACAAAGCCCTGCAGATGCCACACAACACTGCAGATGCCACACAGCCCTGCAGATGCCACACAGCCCTGCAGGTGCCACACAGCCCTGCAGTGCCACGCAGTCCTGAAGGTGCCACACAGTCCTGAAGGTGCCACATAGCCCTGCAGGTGCCACACAGCCCTGCAGGTGCTACACTTTGATGCCTGTGCTATACATTCACGCATGCACTCTAAATGGATACCTACATACAGGGTCATCACCACACACAGGAGACACCAAGCTAGGGCAAACCTTTCCTCACCCTCCCCTTCCTCTTCTCCCCTCGGCACTCATACTCAGCCTCAAATAGCTGGGACAGATGGACATATGGGGTGTACTCAGCAGATTCTGCTGGAGAACTACAGAGACACAATATGGTCATCCATGCTGAAAAGGCCACTGCAGCAATGTTGCCAGGCTTCTGACAGAGCTACCATTTTTCTGCTAATTCTACCTCTTCACCATTGCTTGACCTCACTTTCTCCCTCTGCAGCCTCCAGTGGGCTCTGGCAGTCTCTCCTGGGGATCACTCTAACAGTCTCCTCACCTCCACACAGCTACCAGACCCAAGTTCTCAAGGTCCCAAGTTTCATCAGTGTTGCCCTCTGTGTGGGCCTTCAAAGGATCAAAGCCAAGCTCCTTAGCATAGCAGGCAAGGTCCCGCAGCTCCCAGCCCCTCCTCACCTCACCATGACCCAGTCACACCAACCCTGCGATCATCAGGAACTTGAGAGTATACAAGGGCTTTTCCCAATTCCAGGACTCTTTCCAGCACCCACCACCTAACAAACCTTCATATTCTAGAATGTAGTAATAAAACTGTACATAGCTGGGACTCCTGCCACATGAGATTTTAGCTGCTCTTGCTTAAAAAAATAAAAAGGTAACTATGTGAGGTGATTGATATGCTTACGTGACTACAATAACTATTTTACTATATCTATATACCCCATAACATCACGTTATACTCTTAAACATAAAGGTTACTTTTAAAATTACTCAAAGATCAACTATTAGCTGGATGTGGTGGAGCATACCTGTAATCCCAGCACCCTGGAAAGCTTGAGGCAGCAGGATCCTAAACTCACGCCTAGCCTTAACAACTTAGTAACTCAGCAAGATCTCATCTCAAAATAAGTTTTTAAAAGGGCCAAGGATGTAGCTCAGTGCAAGGCCTTAGGCTCAATCTCTAGTACGATGGAGGGATGGATGGTATTTAAAAATCAACTATTCTGTGAGGCCGATCCTGAATTAATACCCATTCACCCACTCCCATCTAGAAAAAAACCAAATCTTCTTTCCTTTCATTCTGCCTTATACTTTCTTTTATTAAAATACCTGTCATTCTTACTGCACATCTGTCTTCACCAGTACTTCTAAACAAGCTTCTCCAAGGCAGCATTTTGTCTTTCTATCTTCAATGCCCTGACACACGAAGGACTTCAGATCTAAATCCACACTGTCAGGCAAGGACAACAAAAGCAGTAGAGGAAACTAATATGAGGGGAACAAAAATAGCCTACAAAAAAGAATCAAAGGGGTCCATGAGAGGAACAGATAGGAAAGGAAAAGGCTTAAGGAATGGCAGCAAAGAACAGGTGATTTTTTGTTTTGTTGAGATAGTTTTTGTGTAATTCCTATGGTTTATGGTTCCAAAGAAGGAATCAAAGTCTGGCTACATCATGTATTCACTGTCCTCAAGTGAGAAAGGGTTCCCAGGCACACTGCACAGTACAGAGGAGGAGACAGTAAACATCTCCCTTAGCAGAGCTACCTATGTGCTCCCACGTGTCAAAAAGAAAAGTGCTTGTTTGATTTGAGAGCAGTCAGGAATCTGACAGCTCAGTTTCAGCTTCTGATTGGAAAACAAATTTTCTGGTAAAACCCACATACTTCTCTACCTCCATCTGTCTTTGTATGCAAGCAAATTCCCCTGCACCATTACTGTGAGCTTCCTTCTGGCACTTCACTGGGGCCAGGAGAAGTCATCTTATTTTCTTAAACTACCACCTAAAATTCAATTACACAGTTGAGCAAGGGGTTGGCCAAACACTACAAAGGAAAATGAGAGTTAATATATACTAATTTTGTGAGTATTTCCAAATCTGTCATAACTAATTCAAAATTTAAAACATATTTCAAAAGTTGTCATTTTATTGCTCAAATAAGTTCAAAATTTATTTCTTCTATTATCTTGCTCAGTCATTTTTCTTAGAAAAGGCCAGTAAAGGGTTGGGAATGCAGCTTAGAGGCAGAGTGCTTGCCTAGCATGGGTAAGGCCCTGGGTTCAATCCCCAGCACTGGGAAGAGAGAGGGAAGAATAAGCAAGTAAAGATCATGAAGAACATTACATATTCATTTTATATTTTGGGGAGGGAGGCAGTGCTGGGGATGGAACTCAGGGCCTTGTGCTTGCTAGGCAAGCGCTCTACCACTAAGCTAAATCCCCAACCCCATACACATTCATTTTAAAACATGACATTAACAGCATAAACAAACAGCTTAAATCCCACTAAGGAAGACACAATGGTAAGCCATGCGTTCTGTGCTCTGTGGCTGACAAACACACCTCACATCACCAGCACCCCCAATCCTGTAAGCAGTCAATGTGGTGGGAAAGCTCAACCATGTTTGGTGTCCAGTAAGATGCTTGACAGACTGTCACACAAAGCAGGCTCACTGGCCTCGTTAGTCACCAGACGTTCTCACACAAGTTGTGAACTTCTAAAAGGCTCCACAACAGCACAGGTTTTGAAGAAAATGTCACTCTACCTTCCAAAAACACAAATCCACATGTGTAAGTAGTGTGCCACCCACCAAAGTAATTAGTCTATCTAACTAGAAGGTTTTAATAGGTCTAAAAAATGTAATTCTAAAGCGAACCAAAGGAATAACATGTCTTTGGGGGTGGTTTTATTTAGTTTTGTTTTGTTTTGTTTTGTTTTTGTTGTACCAGAGATTCAACCCAGGGCCTTTGCACTGAGATACATCCCCAGCCTTTTTCATTTTAATTTGAGACAGGGTCTCAGGAAGTCACAAAGTTGTCCAAGCTGGGCTTGAACTTGGGGTCCTACTGCCTCAGTCTCCCAGAGTATTGGGATTAAAGGTGTGCATCACCATGCCCAGTAGGAATAACACGTTTGATCTGTATGTGGCACTCCTGATGGTCTGCACTTACTGAAAGACTCATGCTGGAGATGGCTAATCTACCACAGTAAAAATAATTTACTACTGGCCATACATTAAGATTGCTGATAATCCTGTATCAGTGGTACTTACATATCAGTAAGGACCAGTATAATAGTTTAGATCTAGAATGTCCTGCAAGAGCCTGCGTGTGCTCAGAGGTGGCGCTCTTGGAAGGTGACTGGATCATGGGAGTGCTGTACTGCACTCAATGTACAGATGAGCAGCCGAATGTGCTGTCAGGAGGTGGAGCCTGGTTGGAGGTACAGTAGTGGGGGGCTTGACATGGAAGGGTATATTCTTGTCCTCAGCTTCTCCCTTTGCTCTGGGTATTATTTTGGCAGTGTTCTTTTGTTTCCCAGTTGCTTTCACAGGTGCTACAACAAAGTAACTATGGATAGTCTCTGGTTCCTGGACACCATGATGTGAGCAGCTTTCCTCTACCAGACCCTTCCACCAAGCCCCTCTGCCTTGCAGTCAGCTGACTATGGACTGAATCCTCTAAAACTGAGCCAAAATAAAATTCTCTCCCTCACTTTGTGGATGTCAGGTATTTTGTTCCAGGAAAAAGAAAGTGACTAAGACAACAGGAGAATGAGACTGAAAAAGACACTTGAAAAGGACAATCTACCAGCACCTAGGTATGTGAGAGGATATCTAGATATCTACATGTCACCCAGGCACAGAGATTAAATTCTCAGTGGCTGCTTTTGGCTACAAAAAAACCTTCATTTATGAAAATAATATAAACTAAACTACAAGTAGGATAACATACCAAAAAAGTCAAATCTTAAAACCCTAAAAAACTTGCTCCCATGCTAATATTATATCATCCATACTATTAAAGTAAACCTGCTCCGACCTTGGACCTAATTACAGAGTCTACTTCTCATAGAGCTTGTTCTATCTGTGATGAAAATGGAACTGTAAAATAATTGAAGTAGGGATTTAGAGATTTGATACATCAAACCTCCTAATAAAAATGGCACAGATGGGACTCTTCTTGCTGTGGTTACATATTAAATCTTATCTGATCGATTTTACTGTTTTCCAAATTGCAAACATAAGGTAGGAGGTTGTAATTACAGTTATATTGATTCATCATTAAGATTTAATCAAGCTTCTGCTATAGGGAATGGTTATTATTTTGGCAATGTTCTTTTGTTTCCAAGATGCTTTCATAAGCACTACAACTGTGGATATTCTCAATACCAACAAAAAGATATTGTTTCTAAAATCTGCAACATAAGTTTACATCCAAGAAAATGTGTTAAAGAATATTGCACTAAACTTTTTTTATCTCTATGTTTCTATACTTTTTTTCTCAATTTAGAAAGTCATAGTTTTATTGTTTTTCATTAGTACATGTTTTCAATACATGCTTACATTCCTTGTGCAGAGTTGGTACATGTACATTACACATCTCAATTCATTTTTTCATCCCCAAGAGATGGATCCCTCCATCTCTTGATCCCATTCCCATTTGAGAAAGATCTATCTCCTTGCTTCCTACTATCTTTTATTTTGATCTTTATTTATAATTTGGGTGTCTCATATAGGAGAAACCATATGATATTTAACCCTATGTGTCCGATTTATTTCATTTATCTTTACAGTCTTAAGGTGTATCATTTTCTTACAAATGACTCAAGTTTATCTGTCTTTATGGCAGAGTAGTACTACTCGGTGTGTAAATACTACATTTTCCTTATCCATTTATCTGTTGATGGACATACAGGTGGCTTTCAAGATTTAGGTATTATGAATTGTGCTGCTATAAATAGGGGCATGCATGTATCACTATAAAATGATGTCTTTAACTCTTTCAGGAAGATCCCCAGAAGGGTAATCGCTGGGTTAAATGGAATTTCTAGTTTTAATTTTTTGAGCAATCTCCATACTGATTTTCATAGTGGCTGTACTAGTTTACATTCCCACCAACAGTGTAAAAGGGTCTGACCACTGACAAGGAAAAATGTTTTTCATTTTGTATTCCTTTTTATTTTACACATGAAAATTTATTTCCTCTAAATTCACCTGCTTCTTTCTCTTATTTTTAGCAAACACATCTGCTTGAATCTGAAATCAAAAGTTTATGCTCTAAGAAACTGAAAGTTACCAAAACAAGAGGCTGATATGTACATTCCTCAAGCATTTGAGAAAACTTATTCCGCAGAGCTTCAGGAAGTTCTTTCTTTCTTTCTTTCTTTCTTTCTTTCTTTCTTTTTTTTTTGGTGCCGGGGATCGAACTCAGGGCCTTGTGCTTGCTGGGCAGGCACTCTAACCACTGAGCTAAATCCCCAGGCCCCTTCAGGAAGCTTAAGGAAGTTCAAAGGTTATTAGTGCATCAGGACCAACATTTCCACAAACTTCATAAACTTTTCAACATAACTGAGTTTAAAATCAATTAAAAGTCAACATCAAGAAAAGTTTGTCAGAAGTACTCAATCAATGTACCCACTGCTCATCAATTCTCCTCTTAAGCTTCTCCAGGAATCATGGAAACTATAAACAGGTGTTGACACAGAGACGTCCCACCTAAAGATCATGGACCCCCAAGAGAAACAATGGTAATAGTATCCTAGAAATGTGTGTATCTCCAGTCTTACAGATACTTGTTTTTCAAGTCTGAAGTCTACCTTCTCCACCACTCCTGCCCACAGTCCATACAAGCACATTATTACATTATTATCTTTAAAAGGATTCAATTCTTAACAATATTAAAGATATTAAAATTAACAGAATATATAATATTTTCTAAAAATTTAAAGATTGGCATCAACAGCTACTATTTGCTCTGCCTTATTCTATCACTTTATATTTTCTTGGAAAGTCTAAGAGACGACAAGTGTATCAACTGAACAAAGCCTGTCCAACATGCAAACCAACTTTCAGGCAAGATGGCCTCATGTGAAACAACATATTAGAAAATATCAATCAAATTCAGAACTTATAAAAATACAGTCAAAGCTAACCAATGCAACACGCAATAATAAAATAAGGACTAGGGGGTGCAGCTCAGAGCATGCTTTCCAAGCACAATGCCCTGGGTTTGATCCCCAGCACCGAGAAAAAGAAAGTTAAAATGTGAGAGGCAAGAGCCGGCATTAGGGCATAATTTACACAACAGTCACTAAAATCTTTGTATACCATTTGTTATAATTTAATTAAAAAACTCAAAACTAACTGCATGTAACGACACTTTAAAGTCAGAATAGAATCACCAAATATAATTTAAACCTATAATAAAGGGTTAAAAGCGTTTTAAAAGTTACACACAAGCTGCTTTTAAATTGCAATTTAAGCAAATTTTCAGGTAGAACTGTCACACTGGAGTTTTATTTTGAGTTCATGGGTGGAAGGAATGCAAATCCTCAGAAACTGTATTCAAGATGTCCATGTGACAGCCACAGATTTTCTCAGATTCTGAAGATAGTCTATGGCTTATAAAAGGAACTACTACTTCATGCTATCTGCTACTCAAAAATTACTATTTACTACACAATTACTATATTGTTAGTCTCATCGCATTTAAAATTTCAGTAAATGGGGAAGACAGCAATTTTATTTTAGAATCCAGAGTTAATTTGGGCTTTGCAAAACCATTTTTTTAAAATTTTATTTTAATGGTACATTTTGGATTATATAGTGATAGCATTCATCGTAGGAAATTTGTTCCAGTACATGATACATCTTGCTGCTGCTTTTTTTCCCATTCCCCGCCCCTTCCTTCACCCCTTCCTCCCTCCTTATTTACAAAAGCTTTGTTTCCATTTTTTTTCTTCTATTCTTTTTTTCTCTTGTCCCTCCGTTTGCAAAAACATTTTAAACCAGTGTCAAAGACGTTTCATTTAAAACAAAATTTCAGAGATTATAACTCAAGCTAATTTCTTTTAACATGCTCTTCTAAGCAGCATACAACTGATTTCTTAAATCCATTTCATAGTAATAAGAAAGCATAAAGTTTTACAGTGGCACATATATATATATATATGTATATGTATATATATGTATATATATATACATACAAAATGCAAAAATACCAAGAAGGGCTGAAGTCAACTTTTTTCCCTGTCAGTCATCCAGATTATCATGTGACAGGAAGAGACTTGCTTTTCTTTAGAATTGAGGCTATTTCCTCCCTAGTTCCATTTCTCCTGGATTTTCCACATCGAACCTAATATATTTTCATCAACCAAAAATGCAACAATTTCACTATATTTCTTTAAAATAACCCTTCCTTTTCCTTTTCCCTTTTTTAAGTTCTGGATATCAAATACAGGCCCTCGTTCATGGTAGAAAATCACATTACCATGGAGCTACACTCCAGCCCCTAAAACAATTTTTGAACAAATTAACACTTCCCAACTTTTCTTATGAAGCCGTACTAAAACAAGCAAAAGACATCCCCCAAAAGAAAACTACAATCTAATCTCTTAGATTTTGTTGAGAATTTTTGCTTATCTATCAGAGATCAGATTGTAGTTTGCAAGACCTTTCTGGCTTCGTAAGAAAAGGCGGGAAGTGTTAAGAAGATAATTTGTTAAAAATAAAATCACTGAATAAACTAGGAACAGAAGGCAACCTCATAAAGGGCACACTAGTAAGAAAACGAGCCAAACACAGTGGCACATGCCTGGAATCCCAGCACTGTGGAAGGCTGAGGCAGGAGGATCACAAGTATGAGTCCCATCTGGACAATTTAATGAGACCATGTCTCAAAAAAAAAAAAAAAAAAAAAAGGAGTAGGATGTAGCTCAGTGCAAAGGCCTTGAAATCAATCCCCAGTACTTCAAACAAACAAATAAAAAGGGCTAGGATATAGATCAGTGGTACAGCACCACTGAGTTTGATCACCAGTACCACAAAAAAACCTGTAAAAAGTGGAAAGACAACACAACATAGAACAGGAAAAAATATTTGGAAGTCATATACCTAATAAGAGGCTTGCATCCTATATATATATATAGAAATGTATGTATAAACAACAACTACAGCTCAGTAATGGAAAGACAACACAATTTAGAAAGTAAAGGATGTGAATATATAGTTCTCCAAAAAGGATATGTAAACAGTCACCGAGCACATTAAGATGACACTGTAAATCATTAGCTACTAGAAAAAATGCAAATCAGAACTACAGTAAGATACCAATGAATAGCCACTAGGCAGCTATAACTAAAGACAGATAACTAACAACTGGTGCTAAGATGTGGAGATCCTATAACGCTTACTGCTGGTGGAAATGTATAAAGACAGTCACTTTGCAAACATCTGGCCTATTGCTCAGAAGATTCAGCCAAACAGTTACCATATGACCAGCAATTCTACTCCTAGTTATATACCCACAAAAACTTATACATGAATATTTATAACAACATCATTTATAATGGCCAAAAAGTGGAAAGAACCTAAATGTCATCAAATGATAAGTGGATAAATAACACCAGACTACGGGGCTGTTCAATTTTGTTAACATTCAAAGTATTTTTGAAAATGTTTACTTTTTAACTGATGAGTGCAGAATCCTATACACATCCATTAGACCAGTCCATTGTTGTGTTTAAATCTTCCATGACCTTAATAAATTTGTGCCTGCCCAGTCTTAACGCTTTCAGACAGAGGTGTGACTTTCTCCAGTAATACTACAGTTTGATTTCTCCTTATCACTGTCAGTTTTTGCTTCATGTGATCAGACTGTGTTACTCAGTACAGCTCCAGGCTTGTTACAGCTCCCAGGAGAATCATACTTTGTATCATTATATACTGCTCACTCTCTTGCCCTTACTCGCACTCTTTTTTTTTTTTTTTTTTTTGGCCCAATGCTAATATTATTCTAGCAGCTCTATTTCAGTTAGTATTTTGTATTTGTTGGGGTTTTGTAAGAGAGGTAAAACCCCTATAAGTACTGATAAAAAGAGAGATTTCTAAAATACTTGGCCAGCAATCATGGGAGCTGATTGGGCAGGGTGTGTTGTGGTGCTGCTGCTTCCGCACCCACTGTTGGGACAGAAATCAGAGGCTGAATAGTCAAGAAAGAAAGGGACAAAAACAAGGACAAACGAGAATACGTAACTATTTCTCACCAACCTGTGGGAGACAAACTACAGAAAAGTTCGCACCTTTCACCACACAGCCCATGTACTTGACCCAGAATTTGGAGCAGCTGAAGGGAAAGATGGGTCCTCAAGAAGTACACTGGAGGCCAGCACAGTGAGCCAGCAGAGCCCAGTGACAAGGGCCAGAGTTGCAATAGCATCTGTTATGGCTTGTGTCTAGATGACTCCCCAAAGACTCATGTGGTCACAGGTGGGGCTTCTCAAAGGTGGCTGGATCTAGAGTTTGTAATGCCGGGACCTAGGGTGTGTGATTACTAAATTAGTCCACTGACTGGTTGGCAGAGTCCTGGGGAGGATTAAGGGTGCCCTACCCTGGGTGTGAGTGCTACCTGTCCTAAGAGCAGACAGCCTGGACAAAATACAAGGGACAGAAAGAGGGCTAGTGTGGTTGTTTGTCACTTGTTGCCTGGATGCTTTTGCTGCCTTCTGCCTGCCACAAACTGTTCCTCCTCTGCAATACCCCTCTGACTGAACTGAGACTTTTACAAACTGTGAGCCTGACAAACCTTTCCTCTTTTAACTTTGGGTGTCAGGTATTTTGTTTCAGCTATAAGAAAAGTAACTAAGACACCATCCAACCCTGCACAAATGCACAAATGCAGCCACTGCTCCCCTTCCACTTTAGGAATCTTCTGAAAATCTTTCTGTGGCTGACTTAACTTTAAACTATCCTATAGAAGGAATCCTGGAACAAGTAGCTTCAATTTAGCTGTGTTGACATAAACGAAGCCAACTCAACTTACAAGGACTTTTTGTCATCTCTTTCGGTTTTTCTGTGTCACGATGCTTCAGAACTGTCTCTTGTAAGTAGTACACAGCTGGATTTTTCTTTCATTCTAAGACTAGCTTTTATAACTTGTCATGTTTAATCCAGTTACATTTATTGAGACTTTCATAATTTAAAAAATAATTTTTTAATGAAATAAATTTCACCATAAAGAAGTAATAAATTCTGAGGAGCTAAATATGCTTACATTGATTTAAACATTACACAATGTATACAAGTGTCAAAACATATGGCACTCCATAAATATGTACAACTTCTACCTTTTTATGTAACACTTAAAAATAAATTTAAGCTTAAACAATATTTATACCAAAAATATATGCACCATTTGCATTTCTGAAGTATTTTATAAACATAACTTTTTACTTACCACTTCTCCAGCAGAGGCAGCCAACATATGCGTCACAGACATCCAATATGAAGACGAATCAGTGTGCAAAAACCATTTTGCATACTCATAGGTGAGGAAAAATGCAGCAGCTGAAATTTAAAACAAGCCAATTACCTACGAAGTTAAAGTATATATAAAACTATTTCTCAAAAAAAGTCCAACAGTAATTATTAAACGAGATAACACATAAAGATAATAAATGTATTTTTATTTTTCCATTGTCACACTTTTCTTCAGAACTTACAGAGCTCACATTATATGCCCAAACCTGAACTTACAAAAATGTAGATACATGATCCCTAACCTGAGAGAATTTAGCAGCTAACCCAGAATTTCCATGCTATGCTGAAGTGTTACTTACCATTTTTTAGTTGTTTTGTTTTATTTTGTTTGAGATGGGGGTCTTGCTACATAGTTCAGGCTGATCTTGAACTCACTATGTAGTCCAGACTGGCCTCAAACTCTTGGTGATCCTCATCTCAGCCTCCCAAGTTCTAGGATCACAGGCGTGCAGCACTGTGCCCAGCTAGTCAACTTTTTAGAACAGGATATAGGTTTCTATGATCCAAACTATCATTATATATGGTTATAAAACAATCATCCACACTAATTTATATATAAGTTAAGACACGTGTTTGTGTGTGTGTGTGTGTGTGTGTGTGTGTACCTCAGATTAAATAAAATGTCTATTCTGTGTTTTATTGTTGGTTACTCAAAATAACCATGGCTATTTTTTACTACATCAGTTCACCTTCACAAGAAAACAATCAACTGTTTAATTAAAACTGGAAATCAAAATTTCAAAAAGCTACCTTTATCCCCATGAACTAATCATACCTGCATATGAGGGCTTTAAAATTGCTATGTACTGTAAGATCTTTATCAACGCCATAAAAGATTAGGCATGAAAGATAAAGAAATGACAAATCTACCTTTTGAAGGACATTAGAACATATCACAGTCAAGTCTGAAACACTCAGGAAAAGAGCCTGACAGTGAAAATCAGTTCCCCAGTCAAAAAGTTTATAAAGGATTCTCAG
>PVJO010030823.1:0-15023 GCA_004026905.1 Hystrix cristata | reverse complement strand
ACACTTATTGCAAATAGGGAGGGGTGGGTGAATGGAAGGGAGGGGAGGGGAAGGGGGGAAGAGGGGGGAAAACCAAGATGTATCATGTACAGGTACAAAATAACCATGTTGATTATGATCATTATGTATGCAATGTACCAATACATGTTCTTGGTAAAAAATAATAAAAAAATTTAAAAAAATAAATAAATAAATAAATTATCATTATTTGCTGATGACATGATCTGCTACATAAAAGACACCAAAAACTCCACCAAAAAAACTACTACATTTAATAGCCAAATTTGCAGCATAGCAGGATACAAAGTCAGCACCCAAAAATCAGTATCATTCCTGTACACAAATAACAAATTCACTGAGAGAGAAATTAGGGAAACAATACCTTCCACAATAGCATCAATAAAAGTGAAATACTTAGGAATCAATCTAACGAAGGAAGGGAGAAAACCTTCACATTGAAAAATACAGTACTCTGAAAAAGGAGCTCAAATAGGATATCAGAAAATGGATTAGTGAAAATGGCCATACTTCCAAAGCTGTTATACAGATTTAATGCAATCCAAATCAAAATACCAACAGCCTATTTTACAGAACTAAAGAAAACAATCCTAAAATTCATTTGGAACCAGAAGAGACCCAGAACAGCAAAAGTAATTTTGGCCAATAAGAGAAAAACAGAAGGCCTTACGATATCCAATTTCAATCTATACTACAAAGCAAAAGGGATAAAAATGGAACAAAAACAGATACATGGATCAATGGAACAGAATAGGAGATACAGAACTAACCCCAGATACACTCAGCTATTTGATCTTTGACAAAGTGGCCAAACCATACATTGGAAGAAAGATGGCCTAATCATCAAGTGCTGGGAAAACTGGGTATCTGTTTGCAGAAGATTAAAATGACCCATATCTTTTGCCATGTACTACATTAAAATCAAAATGGTCAATGATCTAAGCATTAAAACAGAAACATTAAACCTACTAGAAAATAATACAGATAAAACACTTGAAGACACGTGTAGGAAAGGATGTTATACACAGAACCTCAACTGCACAAAAAATAATGGCAAGAATCAAGAAATAGGATTACATCAGACTAAAAAGCTTCTGTACAGCAAAGGAATCAATTAGTAAAGAGCCTATAGAATTGGAAAAAAATTTTGCCAGCCACTCCTTGGTGGACTAATATCTAGCATATATAAAGAACTCAAAATAAAAATTCAACCACCTAAAATTAAAGTCCCAGTCAAGAACTGGTCAAACAAAATGAGCAGACACTACACAGAGGAAGAAGTACAAATGTTCAACAAATATATGAAAAAATCTTCACCATCTCTGCCCATCAGAGAGATGCAAATTAAAACAACACTAGGATTCTATCTTACTCCAGAATGAATGGCAATCATTAAGAAATCAAAAAATAACAAATGCTAGCATGGCTATTGTGAAAAAGGAACCCCACTACAATGTGCATGGGAAAATAAACTAATATAACAATTATGAGAATTTGTACCTATAAATAATATATCTTAATTCTTCTTCTTTTCCCATTCCCCTCCTCTCCCTTCAACCTTTGTAAAGGATCTATGTAATATAAATATCTTGCTGATTTCAAAGTACTTTTCCTCAATTTTATGGATTCACTGACCACAAGAAAAAGCACTGATGAAATTCATGTGTGTTTTGGAAATCTGAAGTTAAAGAAAAGGTCCACTTTTAAGATTTTGAATCAAAAGAACGTGTAGCAAAGGAATATTTGAATAGAACTTGTGGGCTTCTCATTGAATTGTTTGGTGAAAATGTTAATACTTAGCTGGCAAGTATAGGAAAGTATATTTATACTCCTTAACAATTGAGCATTAATTACCTTACGGAAGAAATGTCTAATGTTTTGTCTCAATTGTCTGCACCCAAAACTGTACATATGTATATTTTTTAAAACTCTGTTGGTGAAAGCCAGATATTTTCTTCAAAATTACTTAAATTGTGTTTTGGAGGTTCTAGCAGGGGAGCGCAGCTACTCGTATACTCTTGACCAAGGAAACAGTCCTCCTCTATCGGAGGTTGTTCGTCCTCTTCTACTGAACATGCAGCTTCAGGAGGGACGCACATGGAGCAGTGAGGGAGGAAGCAGACACCCGCCTAGCCAGCCAGATCAGCCGAATCAACCCTGGCGATCAATGGGGTGACAGATGTCACCGCCAGATCGCCCTCACATCCATTAAATTATATTTTGTAAAGCACTGCACCTGCAAGTTTTAAATTGGGTGAAGGAAAGAGACTTTGAACATACTTGCATCACATTTTGGGTTACCATAGTTAGGACAGCATATGAGTCAACCTTTAGATAGACAAACTATTCTATTTGGGAAGCCATGGGAAGCAGAATATTTGCTTCTCCCAAATTTAGTGATAGATATTAGATATGTGTATTTTCTTATCATTATATGAAGTCAATTGTATTAATTTTATTACTGTAAACACCTCTGAAATTATTCCACCACAGACTGAAAACATTCATGTGAAATTAAGTTTGGCTCTGAGGCAATCTCCTCCCTTACCCAAACTTCAGTGGTGTGATACAGCAAAAATAAAACAAATGGGGGTATGTGTACAATGTGTACATGTGGGAGGAGGGAGACTCATTTTAAGACCTTGGTTCACAATAGATTAGACAAGTCCAAATACTTCAGTATAGGTCAGCAAGTTACAGAAGCAGGTTGATTATACAGCCCAAGTCTGAAGACCTTCAGGAGTCTGAATTCTCTCTTCCTCAACCTCAGTCTGTTTTCCCTTCAGGTTTTCAATTGATTGAATAAGGCCTACATCACAGAGGGTAATATGGTTTATTCAAAATCTACTGATTTAAATGTTAATCTGCTCTAAAATGTAGCTTCCCAGCACTGATCAAAACAGTGTTTGATCAAATATCTGAATGCCATGGCCTAGCCAAATCAACAAAATTAACCATCACAAGTTCATCCCTTGTGAACTGGGCATAAAAATACATCTCTTTAAGCTCTTATTAAATTCTAAATGAAGTCAATAACAAGGTATGTTTCCATATGAGAAGATAGAACTTCCCTGTGTAAAACCAAAAATGCACTAACCCTTTCTCAGAAGAGGATCCACAAGGGTGATATTCACAGTTATTCTTTTTTTTTTTTTCCTGGGGAGTGAACTCAGGGCCTTGTGCTTACTAGGCTAGCGCTCTACCACTTGAGTTAATCCCCAACCCTCACAGTTATTCTTGATGTTCAATAATTTAAATACTATAATGTACAGTCAACTCATTTCATATGTAGGAAGATAGAGGAGAAAACAAAGATGTTTGTTAAATATATTCATATATGTACAAACCATCCCCGTGAAAATATACACATAACAAAATAATGACAGGTACAGTCCTTATTTTTTAACTAATCACATGGTTAGTATTTATAACTAGGATTAGTATTTATAGCTATATTTTCCACTACCTATTCCATTATCCTTCTTCATATTCCATATGGACTGGAGCTCAGGTTTGTGATTACATCAGAGCACATGAAAGTTTAAATAATCCTGTATTATTTATGCTACAATTCAAGTGTTGTTATACAAATGAGATACACTTGTATATTGGGTAATAAGTCTATTTGTGGTCATTAACACTGATTCCTAAACTTAAAAGAGCTCTAATGATGTCCTTTAATTATCAGTGCAGCTATGCCATGTAAACCAGTTAAAGGAATCTAGATTCTGCCTTAAAGGATAAAAAATGAAATGAATATATGTAAAGATTTCTATACAACTGTGATGCTAATTATTGCTAACCTCGTGGTATATTAAATATATTTGTTTTTTACAAGTGTACAGGACTTCTAAGATGTGGAACTTAGGAAAAGATTTTATGAAACTGATGACCTCAAGAAAAAAGCCATTTATGAGGTTATAGACATTTTCAGGCTTGTGTTTACATGATTGTCATGTAATTGTATTGATAATTAAATGTCCCTAAACAATATATGGTCCAGACAGTGTTACTCTAAAGATTAAAATTGGGCACCAGTAATCTATTAAGAACATCTATCAACAAGTACATTCTACTTACACATTTTATTTTAAAAAATTAAAAACCCAGTCAAAACATGAGCATCTAAAATGAACAGACAATTCTCAGAAGTACTACAAATAACCAATTAATACATGGGAAAAAATGTACAACATCTCTGACCCTTAAATAAAGGTAAATTAAAACAACACTGAAACTCAATCTTACTCCACAAAGAATGGCCATCATCAAGAAATCAAGTAATAACAAATGTTGGTGAGGGGCTGGGAATTTAGCTCAGTAATTAGAGTGCTTGCCTAGCAAGCGCAAGGACCCGAGTTCAATCCCCAGCACCAAAAAAAAAAAAAAAAAAAAAAGTTGGTGAGGCTGTGGTAAAAAAGAAACCCTTCTACATTGTTGACAGAATGCACCTTGAGACCATAATATTAAGTGAAATAAATCAGACAGGCAAGCTTAAATATTGCAGTTTCTTTTATATGAGAAATCCAAAATAAAATTAACAGCATAGTAAAAGGCTGGAAAAGATCATTCTTTTGTTGGTGACAGCAACATCGAATGATCAACGTGCTGCAATAAGGTGAGTGCACCAGAAAAAAGGTGAAGACATCAGCATCAGGTACTGGCCTTTTGTTGTGAACTATAATTAATCTAGAAAGTGGGACCCAAGTCAATAGATAAGGGACATTCCCTGCACATCTAGAGTCCCATCTTTCAGGAGGTGGTATAGGCAACACTCTCTGTCATCTGTTCTTGCTACTCAGAACATCCATAAATGTCATCTATGCTTGGAAATTGGATGAACTATTGTGCTGGACTACAAAACTAGAACTTTCTGTCTTCTGGCAGTCCCTCTTAAACAAAAGACACAATCATTCTTTGGACTAGATGGGAAACCCTAGAATGAAAGGTCCCACGTTGGGAGGCCACACTGTGGACCCTGGTCATCTGCCCTATTTGAACAACATATGTCCTGCTCAAGGTGCATAAACACTTGAGGTAGATTTTCTATAGTCATACTTTATATTTTCAAAGTATTCAGGACAATGAGTTGAAGGGTCCCATATACCCCAAGTCTGTCCTATGAGGTTAGACTCTGTGGCTCTCTTTGGATCCCTCTAGCTATTTGGGAAGTTCTCAGAATGGCTGTTCCTACCATGGGCAAGGTGGGGGGTCCTGCAGGCCCATACTGCCAGACCACTTCCTCTCTTTTAAACACCTATGCATATGCTTTATTTGATCTACAAGCCTCTTCTTTCAAACTGACTTTTTGTATCAGGGTGTATGTCCCTCCTCATCTTCCAATTACCTATGTTTTAAGTTGATCTTCTCTCAGATGTTTAAATTGAGTCTCTCAGATGTGATTCCTCTTCTATTCACCATGTTGAATCCTCTAGATCTGTTTTCTATGACTGAGGCTGTTACATTATTGGTTCTTATGCTATGTTGATATCCAGTTTGTCTTTAATGCTATTATTGCCACTAATTTTGTTGCTATTGCCAGGATGGCATAGTTGTTGCAATTAAATTTTCTCTGTATGCCAGTATTAGGGTTGTCTTTGTATTATTAATAATACTGCAGTCCATTTCCAGAAAACTGGATCCTACAGCAATTACACTTCACCCTCCCCTTCCAAATTACCGAAGATGGTTGAATCTTTGGAAAGAGGAAAATGCCTATAGTTAGCCATATCCACAGTGCACCAGTGAAAAGGAGACACTAACTAAAGAGATCTCCATACCAGCAACAAAGTCTTTCCACTACAATCAACCAACAAACAACTGCAAAAGATTAAAAAATAAAAAACAAGGGAGGGCTGGGGATTTAGCTCAGTGATTAGAGTGCTTGCCTTGTAAGCACAAGGGCCTGAGTTCGATCCCCGGCACCATAAAAAAAAAACAAACAAACAAACAAAAAAAAAAACACCTATGTTAAAAAACAAGGGAAACATGAGAAGACAAGGAAACAAAATGCCTCCCAAAACTACCAACATCCTCAGACATGATCCATGGGCACCCAGGATAAGGAAATCAAAATCCACACAGATTAATTACTTAAAAAGATAAAAGAAGAGATAAAAAATAGATCAACAAGGTATTCAGCTAGCTCAAAGATAGAACTAAACAGATAAGACTTAATAAAATGATCAGTGAGTTTACAGAAGACACTAATAAAAAGCTAGCTGAGTTAAACAAAATGATACAAAGCATGAATTTCCATTTACCAAAGAATTAGAGTCTGTGGAAGGTACTAAACAGAAATTCAGGAGATAAAAAAATTCTATTGAAAGTGTGGGCAGCAGAAGTGACCAATATGAAGACAGTGTCAGTACTACAAAACAGGACTCATGCTGATGACCAATCATTGCGTAATACCTTTAAAATAAAATTGGAACATGAAAAATGGATCCAAGAGCTGCTAGATGATACAAAGAACACTAATCTAAGATCAACTGGAAGTAATCGATATCAGAAGACAGCAAAAATGGCAATGAAAATATCTGTTTACAGAAATAGTCACAGAAAACTTAAAAAATAAGGGAAAAGAATTTAACATCCAGTGATACATATAAGTGACGCATATAGAACCCTAAATAGCCACAATCACAAAAGAACTTCTCAATGACATATCATACACAAAATCCCAGAAGACCACCACAAGAAGAGACTCTTAAAAGCTCTTTAGAGAAAAACAACAAATCACTTATAATGGTAAAGCCATCAGAATTACAACAGATTCCTCCAAACAAACCTTAAAAGCCAGGAGAACTTGGAGTTAGGTGTTTCAAACCCCACAAAAATAATAATGATAATAATAACAAACGACTTCAAACCAAGACCAATAAATCCTGCAAAACTAAACTTCAAAATTGATGGATAAGTAAGGACTTTCCATGACAAAGAGGACCTTAAAAAGTTCATGACCATAAATCGGACACACATGTTTAAATACCGCATTGTTTCTCTGGTGTGAGAAACTGAAAGTGTAAATAAAGACTAAAATGTATTATATTGGGAAAGGGAAGAAAATGTCCAAATGGGAAAGGGAACAAGGGAGGGGGAAGGGGAAAGAAACAGAGGGACAAGAGAAATAAGATACGGAAGGAAAAAATGGAAATAAAGCTTTTGTAAATAAGGAGGGAGGAGGGAGGAAGAGAGGGGAGGGGAATGGGAAAAAACGAAGCAAGAAGATATATCATGTACAGGTACAAATACCCTATGATGAATGTTATCACTATGTACATCTAAAATGTACCATTAAAATAAAATAAATTTAAAAAAAAAGAAATTCATGACCACCAAACCATCACTACAGAAAGTTCCCAGTGATGTCCTAGAGACAATGAAGGCAAAAATGCCAAAAAGTTTAATAAAATAAAAACACCAGGCAAGGGGAGTGGTTAAGTAGAAGGGGGAAAAAAAAAGACATCAATAAAAGGAAAATAAAGCAATGACGAGAATGAATCAATACCTTTTAGTAATAGCTCTCAATGTAAATGGTCTCAACTCACCAATCAAAAGACACAGAATGGTGGAATGGATAAGAACACAAAACACAACACTATACTGTGTACAAACTTTTAATCAAAAAAGAAATTCATAAACTAAAAATCAATCGATAGAAAACAATATACAATGCAATGCGAACCATGAAACAACCTAAAACGGCTATCATATTTTCAGACAAATTGGACTTCAAGTCAAAACTGATGAGAAGGGCCGGGGATTTAGTTCAGTGGTTAGAGCACTTGCCTAACAAGCACAAGGCCCTGAGTTTGATCCCCAGTACCGCCCCCCAAAAGATGGTGAACTAAGATACAAATATGCACATTTTCACATCCAGAAAACTGATGAGAAGGGGCAAAGAAGGTCCCTACATATTGGTTATAGAAACAATTCAACAGAAGAAGATAGCAGTCATACATATATATGTAACAAACACTGATGCAATGAACTTAATAAAACACACACTACTGGATATGAAATCTGATAAACATCAAAACCATTGTAGTGAGTAACCGCAATATTGCACTGTTACAAAAGGATCAACGAGACAAAAAAATAAAAGAAATATCAGAGTGGAGTCAAACCTTCAAATAAAGACTTAATATCTATCTACAGAGCTTTCCAACCACAAATAACACAATACACATTCTCTTCAGCAGCACATGGGACTTTCTCCAAAACAGACCACATACTAGCCCAAAAAGCATACTTAACTAAAAACAAAAGAACTGAAATAATCCCATGCATATTTTCAGATCACAGCACAATGAAACTAGAAATCAATGGCAAAAAAAACCCACAGAAAGTATGAAAACATATGGAAGTTAAACAATACACTCCTGAATAATCAATGGATCACAGAAAAAAATCAAGGATGATATTAGACAGTTCCTGCAATCAATTGATAACACCACAACAACATCTCAGAACTTACAGGACACAATGAAAGCAGTCCTAAGAGGGAAGGTTATAATTATGAACGCCCACAGAGCAAGCCCAAATAAATAACACAGTGATACATCTCAAGGTCCTAGAAAAATGAGCACAACCTGAGTTCAAAGCTAGTACAAGCAAAAAATTATAAACATAGAGCTGAAATTAATGAAATTGAGGCTAAAAAATAATACAAAGTACCAATAAATCAAAGACCTGGTTTTTCAAAAGAATAAACAAAATAGACAAACTGCTAGCCAGTCATACCAAAAAATAAATAAAGATCCACATCAATGCAATTAGAAATGAAAAAGATGAAATCAAAAAGTCACCACTGAAATCCAGAAGACTATCAGTAACTACTTTGAAAACCTGTACTCCAATAAATTGGAGAATTCAGAAGGAATCATAGATTCCTAGATACATATAAATTATCCAAATTGAACTAAAAAGATATAAATATCCTGAGTAACACATAAAGCAGTAATAGAAAACCTACCAGGTAAGAAAAGTATAGGACCTGATGGATTTACCACTGAATTCTATAAGAACTTCTGGGAAGAGCTAACACTAATATTCCTCAAACTCTTTAATGAAATTGAAAGGGAAGGAGTACTCCCAAAGTCATTCCAAGAAGCTAGCATCACCATGATTCCAAAACCAGACAAGGACCCAACCAAAAAAGAGAACTATAGACCAAACTCTTTAATGAATATAGACTCATAATCCTCAACAAGATACTGGGAAAACAGAATGCAACAAATCATCAAACAGGTTGTGCACCATGACCAAGTAGAATTCATCCCAGGGACATATGTTCAAAATATGCAAACCAGTAAATGTCATATATCACATAAACAGAAGCAAAAACAAAAATCACATGATCATCTCAATAGATGCAGAAAAAGCCTTTGACAAATTACAATATCCATTCATGATTTTAAAAAAATCCTGAAGAAAATAGATATAGAAGGACCTTATCTCAATCAGACAAAAGTCATTTATGCAACGCTGACTGCCAACATTATATAAAATGAGAAAAAGGTGAAATGTTTCCCTGTAAAATCAGGACCAAGACCAAGATGTCCTCTCTTACCATTCCTCTTCAGTACAGTACTTGAAACATTAGCTGAGCAATAAGCTAAGTAAAAGAAACAAAAGAGGTATGCAGAGGAAAGTAAGAAGTCAAATTATCACTATTTGCAGGTGACATGATCCCCCACATAGAAGACCCAAAAAAAACCACCAAAATATTCCTACAATTAATAACCAAATTCATTAGTGATACAGGATACAAAATCAAAACACAAAAATCAAGTGTTTCTGTACACCAATAATGAACTCAACAAGGAAGAAATCAGGAAAGTGATACCATTAATGATAGCATCAAAAAAATAGGAATTAACCTAACCAACTAAGTAAAAGAGCTCTACAATGAAAAACATAATACTCTGAAAAAAATATCAAAGAACACATCAAAAAATGGAAAGATGTCGTCTATTCTTGGACAGGCAACACCTATATTGTAAAAATACTTCCAAAACTGATATACACATTTAATGCAATCTCAATCAAAATGCCAGTAGCATTCCTCACAAAACTGGAGAAGACAATCCTTAAATTAAAATGGAACCAGAAGAGGCCAAGAAGACCAAAAGCACAAATGTGTCTTTTAAGACAGTAAAGAAGAATAAGGAATTATTATTAAATGATCAATGAATTAAAAGAAGACCTAACTAAGCAGATAGAGAATTTAATTAGTAAGATGTTCAACAAGCTTAAGATACAAAGAACTCATTGAGTTGAAGATAATGCAGGATACGAATGACCACTGTAGTAAAGAACTAGAAATTACAAAAAAGAAACAAGCAGAAATTCTGGAAATGAAAACTGCAACTGAAAGTCAAACAAGTGAACCTGACCAATCACAAAAGACGATAACAGACTTGAAGACAAAAATGATATAGCAGATTCCTTAGTGATACACCAAAAACAACAAAAAAATCAAGACAAGCTGATGCAAGAGCTCCTAGATGACTGCAAAAGAACCTGAAAATTATAGGTGTCAAGAAAGGATGGAAAAAGTAAAGTAAAAGTATAAAAAAATTCAATCAATGAAGTTATTGCAGAAAATTTTCCAAATCTAGAGACCAAAATGGATACCCAGGCAAGTGAAATGTTTAGAACCCCAAATAGAAATGACCAGAAAAGAATCTCTCCATGACACATCACAATTAAAATCCCAGAAATACAGAACAAAGAAGAATGCTCAAAGCCATTAAAGAAAAACAACAAATAGTATGTAAAGGAAAGCCTATCAGAGCAATAGAAGTTTTCTCGAAACAAACCTTAAAGGCCAAAACAGCTTGAAGAGTAGTTTTTGGAAGATTTAAAGGAAAAACACAGCCAAACCAGACTACTATATCCTGAAAAATCATCATTCAAAATTGGTGGGGAAAAAAACATTTTACAACAAAGAGGATCAAAAGAAATTCAATGATTTAGAGCATTCCTTTAAAATCATGAACAAGAGAAGAATGCCCACTATCACCGCTTCTATTCAAAATAGTACTTGAGTAGCTAGCAAAGATTTTTTCCCATTCTGTGGGTTTTCTCTTCACTCTCCTAATTGACTCCTTTGCTATACATTTGATTCTTGTTGTTATTTCCTGTGCGATTGAGGTTCTGTTTAGGGAGTCCTTTCCTACTCCTATGTCTTCAAGTGTTTTACCTATTTTGTCTTCCAGAAAGTTTAATGTTTCTGTCTTAAAGTTTAGATCTTTGATCCATTTTGATTTTAATTTAGTATATGGTGAGAGATATGGGTACAATCTCATTCTTCTACAAACTGACAACCAGTTTTCCCAACACCATTTGTTAAATAGGCTAACTTTCCTTCAACTCCTCAGACAGAAGATTAATATCTAGAATATACAAAGAACTCAAAAAAATTAGACTACCTAAAATCAATGACCCACTCAAGAAATGGGCCAGAGAAATGAACGGATACTTCACAGTGGAAGAAATACAAATGGCCAACAAATATATGAAAAAAATGTTCAACATCTATGGCTATTAGAGAGATGCAAATTAAAACAACTCTAGGATTCCACCTTACCCCAGAAAGAATAGCAATGATTAGGAAATCAAACAATAACAAATGCTGGGGGGCCTGTGGTGAAAAGGGAACCCTCCTGCACTGTTGGTGGGAATGCAAACTACTACAACCATTATGGAAATCAGTATGGAGATTTCTCAAGAGTCTGAAAGTAGGGCTGGGGATTTAGCTCAGTGGTTAAAGTGCTTGCCTTCCAAGCACAGGGGCCCGAGTTCGATCCCCAGCACCAAAAAAAAAAAAAAAAAAAGAGTCTGAAAGTAGAAATCCCATAGGACCCAGCCATTGCCCTGCTAAATCTTCCCCTACTAGCTCTTCCCCGAAGAGCTAAAGGTACCATACTACTGCGATACCTACATACCAATGTTTATAGCAGCACAATTTGTAATAGCTAAATGCTGGAAGCAGCCTGTATACCCATCAATAGATAACTGGATAAACAAAATGTGGTATCTATATACAATGGAATACTATTCAGTTATAAAGAAGTACAAATCAGAGTCAGTTGTAGGAAAATGAATGGACCTGAAAAATATAATGTCCAGTGAAATAAACCAGACTCACAAGCTGGAATAGCATATGGTATCCCTCATTTGAGTGAGGCAAAGTACAAACAAAAGAAATTGGTAAACAGTGGATACAAAAAGGCAAAGGGTTAGATATAAGTTAATAGGCAAAGGGTCCAAGGGAACAAGAAGAGGGTAAAGGGGGAGGGGAATGGGAATCCAGAGGAATAATGATATCTTAAAAACAAGAATCTAATAACCCAAATTTAACTCAGTGACACGTACACTGGGTACTATAGTAACTTTATGTAGTTGTAACTTACTGCTTCATTTATGTGGTTGTTTACATTGCTCGCTGTCATAAGCAAAAGGCACAATGTATTGTGGTCTGTAAACTTGTGTAATGGCCTATAAGTTTGTGTAATTTTTCATAAATTTGAATAAAAATCTAAAAAAATAGTACTTGAAACATTAGTCAGAGCAATCAAGAAAGGGAAAGAAATAAAAGGGATGCATATAGGAAAGAAAGAACTCAAATTATCACTATCTGTATATGACATAATACTCTACATAAAAACCCAAAGAATTCCACCAAAAGCCTTAGAATTAATAAAAAACCATTTAGGCAATGCAGCAGGACACAAACTCAACACACAAAAATCAACAGCATTTGTGTACACCAATATGTAGTTCGATGAGAAACAAATTATGAAAATAATATCATTCAGAGTAGCACCAAGAAAAATCAAATACCTAAGAATAAACCTAACCAAGGAACTGAAAAACCTCTACAAAGAAAACTACAGTACTCTGCAAAAGGAGATTGAGGAGGACATCGAAAAACGGAAGGATGTCTCCAGCTCCTCAATAGGAAGGACCAACTTTATCAAAATAGCCGTACTCCCAAAACTGTTACACAGATTCAATGCAATTCCATACCAACAGCATTCTTCACAAACTAGAGAAAATAGTCCTAAAATTCAAATAGAACCAGGAGAGACTCAAGACAGCAAAAGCAATCTTGGGCAACAAGGGCAAAGCAGAAGGCATCAGAATACCTGACTTCAAGCTATACTACAAAGCAACAGTGACAAAAAAACAGCAAGGCACTGGCACAAAAACAGACGTGGATAAATGGAACAGAACAGAGGATACAGAAACATCCACAGACACATTCAGCCATTTGATCTTTGACAAAAGGACCAAAAACATATGCTGAAGGAAAGATAGCCTAGTCAACAAATGGTGGTAGGAAAACTATCTTGCAGAAGATGGAAAATGGACCCGTATCTCTCACCATGTACTAAATTAAAATTAAAATGGATCAAAGATCTAAACAGAAACATTGAATGAAATGGAAGATCAACTAGATAAAACACATGAAGTCATAGGTATAGACAAAGACTTTCTAAACAGAACTCCAACTGCACAAGAAATAACAGCAAGAATTAACAAATGGGATTACATCAAATTAAAGAGCTTCTGCACAGCTAAGGAATCAATTAGAAGAGTAAAGAGACAACCTACAGCATGGGGGAAAATTTTTGCCAGCTATTCCTCAGACAGAGGACTAATATCTAGAATATATGAAGGATGCCAAAATATTAGATCACCTGAAATATAAGACCCAGTCAAGAAATGGACAAGTGAAATGCAAACACTTCTCAGAAGAAGTACAAACTGCCAACAAACATATGAAAACATGTTCAGCCTTTCTGTCCATTAGAGAAATCCAAACTAAAACAATGCTAAGATTTTACCTTAAACCAGAAAGAATGGCAATCATTGTGAAGTAAAAGAATAACAACTGCTGGCATGGCTGTGGTGAAAAAGGAAATCTCTACATTGCTGGTAGCAATGTAAGCTAGTAGCAACATTATGGAAATCAGTATGGCACATTTTCAAAGAACTAAAATTAGAACCTCCATATATCTCAGCTATTCTACTTTGAGGCATCTTCCCCAAAGAGCTAAAGATATTATATAACAAGGATATATGTGTACCAACGTTTATTTCAGCACAATTTATAATAGCTAAATCCTGGAAGCAGCATGTATGCCCATAAACAAAGAATGCATACAGAAAATGTGGTATCTATACATAATGGGATACAACACAGCAATGAGGATAAATTTGAGATATTTATAGGAAAATGGATAAACCTGAAAATGTAATGTTGAGTGAAATAAATCAGACACACAAGCTTAGATACTGTCTGGTATCTCTCATTTGATTAAGGCAAAGTACAAAAAGAAAAAGAACTAAGTGAAGGAAACATCTCTTACAAATGGGAAATGGTCTAGGAGATCAAGGGGAGAAGGGGAGAGTAAAAGGAAGACAAAGAATTCAGATATGCCATGTATACAAACCAAATATCCATGAGTATAAACATTGTATGTCATTAATGTAAGCTAAGAATAATAACAACATGAATGAAAATGGGTAAAGGGGATTTAGAGTAGGGAGGGGGTAGCAGGGAAGGAGAAAAGGATTAAAAATGAAACAAGCTGTGTTATACATGTACTACACCCCAAGATGAATGTAAACTTCAGGAACTACAAACATGTACTAATAAAGTAAGACTTATAAAAATAAACAGAAACCTGTGCAGTCATGTAAATTTCACAAATCTATAATTTTCTTATAGAAAGGAAAACCAAGGGTCATAGACGCTGCAGGCCACTCAATGCGGACTGCAGAGTACAAGCAAAGGAAGAACAGAAGGCAAGAACAAAGAATAAAACGATTTGGGCAAACAACTGGAACTAAAACCAGGGGAGATGAACAAGCCCACTGGGACTTGATTCACATGTTCATCTGCGTGTCTGTCCTTGTCTCAGGGGACTTCTGTGCCGTGATCAGAGAATCATTTAGCAGGGCTGGGTTCACTCAACAGATGTTTGAGG
>PVJO010030822.1:0-15025 GCA_004026905.1 Hystrix cristata | reverse complement strand
GAGAAAATTTTTGCCAGCTGTCCCTCAGACAAAGGTCTAACATCCAGAATATATAAAGAACTCAAAGAGATCAAACCCCCCAAATTTAAAGACCCTATCCAAAAATGGGCATCTGAAATGAATAAACATTTCTCAGATGAAGAAATAAAAATGGCAAATAAATATATGAAAAAATGTATACATTTTTCATTCAGAATAAAATCACTGCCTTTCCTAACACCCTCAAGACCTGTTCATTTCTCTTCTGCCCTGACTTTAGGTGCAAAGTGCATTCATATACAGACAATGAAAACAGCTACAAAAACCATAGCTACTGGGACACAAAAAGGGGTAGTAAAAAGCAAAAGGGAATTGAGTGTTAAGCAATCTGGAACTAGTGATGATTCAGACAATCATTAGCCAATAACTACGGGCAATAACATTAGCTAATGTGACTGTGGTAAGCTTTCTTGACTTTGATATAATGTATGGGAACTTAACAAGTTCAGTGTTGGCAAGTTTTCAATTACGTATCAGTCTTCTAGACTGGCGGCGGAAGACCTGTTGAAAAAGCAAGACAAAACAGCCAGGTCTTACCTTGACCTGTTGACTATGATGCTGTGATTGACTAGTCAGATTTGCTGCGGGCGCAGGTATAGGGAATGGACTACCTGTGTAACAGTTACCGTGCCTGGTCTAAATAGTAATTGAGCGCCTCTCTAAATTAATTCATCTGTGGTTATTTGCAGAGGATCAAATCAGAAAGCAGAGTGGCTAAAACACTATAAAATAGCAGGAAAAAACAATTTTTTATCACTCCTAAGAGAAGTAGAATAGGGTGTTGGTAAGAGTCTGAATTTAGATACCGGGAAAAAAAGAACCTAGTTAATATCTGTCTTGGAGAAGGCACAAGTTATTTAAATTCTTTATATTCATATTCTTTACCTATTCTTAGATGGAAACAGTAATAAAAAAAAATCTCTGAACAAAGAAAAGCCCAAGACTAGACAGGTTAATTTTTTAATTTCAGGACTTTTTTTGGGGGGGGTGCTGGGGATCGAACTCAGGGCCTTGTGCTTGCAAACCAAGCAATCTAACCACTGAGCTGAATCTCCAGCCTCAAATTTCAGGACTTTTAAAGGAAAACTAATACCAATACTTCTCAAACTGACCTATGAAGTAGAAAGGGAAGGAATACTTACAAACCCCTTCTATGAGGCCAAAATTACCTTGATACCCAGATTGGACAAGGACACAGCAGACAATAAAACTGTACACAATATCACTGATGACAACATTTGGTTCTTTTTTATGGCTGAATAATTCTCTATTGTGAATAACAGCACATTTTCTTTATCCAGTCATCTGTCGATGGACACCTAGGCAGGTTCCATATCTTGGACATTGTATAATGTGCCACATGAGCATGGGCATACAAATGTCCTTTTGGTATGCTGATTTTAATTTCTTTGGCTATATACCAAGGAGTGGTATAGCAATATCAAATGGCACCTGTATTTTTAGTTTTTTGAGGGAATTCATAATAATTTCTATAATGGCTGTACTAATTTACATTCCCACCAGCAGTGCATAAGGTTTCCCCCTACTTTGCCAGCATTTGTTCTTTTATTCTTGGTAGTCATTCTAACTGGGGTAATATGGAGTCTCAATGTAGTTTTGATTTATATTTCCTTAATGGTTAAAGATGTTGGAGATTTTTGGACACTTATTGGACATTTACGCTTCTTATTTTGAGAATTCTTTTGTCCATTTATTGATGGGGCTATTTGAATTTTTCGTGTTAAGTTTCTTGAATTCTTTATATATTTGTGATGTTAATCCTCTGTCAGAAGAGTAGATGGTAAAGATTTTTCTGTAGGCTGTCCCTTCAGCCTGTCCCCTCCCTTGCTATGCAGAAACTTTAATAATTGATGTTGTCTCCTTTGTTGATTCTTGCTATTATTTCCTCTACTATTTAAGAGAATTCAGGACACCTTTGTCTATGCCTGTGGCTTCAGGGGTTTCCCCTGTTTTCTTCCAGAAATTTCAAAATGTCTGTCTATATCTAGGTCTTTGATCCATTGTGAATTTATTTTCATATACAGTAAGAGACAAGGATCCAGCATCAATCATCTACAAGTGGATATCCAGTTTTCCCGCACAATTTCTTAGAGACTGTCTTGTCACCAATGAACATTTTTGGCTCATTTGCCAAGTTAGATGGCTGCAGTTGTGTGGTGGGTTTTTTTTTGTCCCTTTATTCTGTTTCATTGGCCTACATGTATATTTTTGTGCTGGTAGCATGCTGTTTTTGTTACTATGACTGTGTAGTATAATTTGAAATTGGGTATCGTGATACCTCCGACCTTGTTCTTGTTGCTTAGCTTTGCTTTAGCTATTGTAGGTCTTTTGGGTTTCCATATAAATTGTAGAATATTTTTAGTTCCTTGAAGAATGTCATTAACACTTTAACGGGGGTTGCGTTGAATCTCTCGATTGCTTTTGTTAGTATAGACATTTTAACAAAATTAATTCTGCCAATTCATGAACATGGGTGAGGTCTTCTCATCTACTAGTATCTTCTTCAGTTTCTTCCTTTAGTGTTCTGAAGTTTGCATTGTAATGATATTTTACATCCTTGGTTAGATTGATCCATAGGTATTTTATTAAGCTGTTGTGAATTAAATTGTTTTCCTGATTTCTTTCTCAGCTAGTTCATTGTTGGTACATAGAAAAGCTATTGATATTTTTAACGTTGATTTTATATCCTTATATTTTCCTGAATTGGTTTATACAAAGATGCAAAAATCTTTAACAAAGTACATGCAAATCAAATTCAACAACACGGTAAAAAGATCATACGCTATGATCAAATTCATTGCATCACAGGGATGCAAGGATGGTTCAACATATGCAAATCAACAAATGCAACACACCACCCATATAGATTCAAGGATAAAACTCACATAATTATTTCAATTGATGCAGAAAAAAATAGGACAAAATTCAACAGCCCTTCATGATAAAAGCTCTGAAGAAATTAGGTATTGCAAGATCATACCTCAGTATAATAAAGGCTGTTTACAAACCCACAGCTAACATCATTCTAAATGGGAAAAACTGAAAGTATTTTCTCCAAAATCAAGAACAAGGCAAAGATTCCCACTCCCCATCTTCCTATTTAATACAGTACTTGAAGTTTTAGCCAGAGCAATTAGGAGAGAGAAAGAAACAAAAAGTATAATAGGAAAGGAAGAAATCAAATTACCCTTAGATTTAACTATCCTAAGACTCTAGACTCCCTCAAAAGGCTTTTCAAGCTGATAAACAAATTCAGCAAACTAGTGGAACACAAAATCAACATTAAAAGTCAATACATTTCTATATACAAATACTTAACTAGCTGAGAAAGAAATCAGGAAAACAATTCAGTCCACAATAACATAAAAGAAACTCTAGGACCAACCTAACCTAGGAGGTGAAAAACCCCTACAATGAAAAATTACAGAACTCTGAAGAAAGAAATTGAAGAAAACTCTAGAAGATGAAACCATCTCCTATGTTCATGGATTGGTAGAATTTTTTCCTTTGCTCTTTTTAAAATTGCTGGTACAGATTAATGGGTTTTAGTTTGGCAGGTTCATATGTGCAATAATGTACTTTGATCATCATCACCCCCATCTCCTCCTTGTCGTATACTTCTTGCTAGTTTCACATTTTGGGGGGAGTTTCAGTACATATAGTGTATTTTAATTACATCTATCTCCTCAATGCCCTCCATTGTACCTTCGTACTCTCCCTCTTATTCCCTTTCTCTTGTCTAATAATAGTCTCTACTTTCTTGTCATTTTTATGAATTCTACACATTAGGGAGAACGTGGAATATTTGTTTTTCTAAGTCTGGCTTGTTTTGCTTAACATGATTTTCTCCATATCCTTCCATTTTCCTGCAAATACAAAATTTAATTTTTCTTTATTGAATAATAGTGTACTATCCAATATACTTTTGGGTAGATAGACCACATTTTCTTTATCTGTTCATCCATTGATGGGCACCTACCCTGATTCCATATCTTGTCGACTGTGAATTGTGCTGCAAGAAACAAAGAAATCTACAGATTCAATGCAATCTCCTCTCCAAATTCCAATAACACTCTTCACAGAATCAGAGATAAAAATCCTAAAATTTTTATGGAAACCCAAAAGACTAGGAATAAGCCAAAGCAATCCTAAGCAACAAGAAGAAGCCTAGAGGCATCACAATACCCAATTTCAAATTACATTACAAAGCCATGGTAATGAAAACAGCATGGTACTGGGGTAAGGATAGGCACATAGACCAATGAAATAGCATATCGAAAAAAACCCCAAGCAACTACTGCCATCTGACCCTTGACAAAGGAGCCAAAGATATGCATTGGTGAAAAGACAGATTCTTTAACATGTGGTGCTGGGGAAACTGGATATCCACTTGTAGATTGAAACTAGACCTTCGTCTCCCACCTTATACAAAACCAATTTAAAATGGATCCAAGTTCTAGATATTAGACCCAAAAGTTTGAAACTCTAGAAGAAACTATAGGGGAAATATTTGAAGCCATAGGCACAGGCAAAGACATCCTGAATAGGACTTGAATATCACAGGAAATAGTAGCAAGCATCAACAAATGGGACTAGTTAGTTTTCAGGTGTGGAAATGGTTTTATTGTGAACATTATCTGAAACCCAAAACTTGCTTTGAAATTGAGTAGCACATAGTGAGTGAGCAATTATCTAGCTGTAATCAATAGTCAAGTAAAGCAGATGTAGAGTCCAGAAGATAAGTGGATGTAGATATATTGGATGGGTGGGCCTCAGGGATGCCTGTGCTGTGGATGCACAAAGGAAAAACATCTCAGAAACAGGCAGAGTGAGATCCCGGCATCCTGCTATGAACTAGAAAAGGAGACTGTTTTGGAGCCTCAGCCGAAATGGGAATCTGATCTTGGGTTGGCAAACCCCGCAGGGCACCAGGATCCTAGTTTACAGACAGTTTGGTGATGCCAGTTGGCAAGATCCTTCGGTTATGCAATTTCCCTCTCTTACTTTATTTTAAAACTGAGTTCAGGGAATTTAATAAACTAAAATGAAACTTTAGGCTGTGTAATTCACCGGCTGTTCTGGCCGAAGATCTCACTGTGTTGTTTGGGGAAGTGGTCATTCCGCCTTTTTTCTTTTCTTCTGGTGACTTCTCAGTAAGCACTTTTCTAAAACAGACCTGAAAACTTGTCTATAGCTCAGTGGTTCCAAAAGAGGAGTCTGAAATCAGGAAATGGAAACTGACCTTCTGGCTTCTTATCTGGGCCTCAAGGATGTGATGAGATGGGAGTGCTTGACTATGAATTAAGATTTCCGCTTTCATTTCTCAGCTCAGTTTCAAGGGCACTTAATGGTCATAATATTACAGAAGGAGTTGAAAGAGGTATTTGCATTTAATTTGTTCATCCCTTTGCCTTTACAAATGAGATAAATAATTATAGAGATAAAGTGATTTTCTTAGTGTATACAGCTGCTCCATGACAAGCTTGAACTGGCAATGGATCATGTCAGAATGAAAGCCATTATGCAATTCTGATTAGAGAGCAAGAGCCACTTCGAGAACTACACTCAAGGGCCTAGTAACCTCCGAGACAGTGCAATACAGTGGTCCCCAGGCCTGCCTGCAGTATCAGGATGCCCTGGAAAATTACTGATAATATGAAAGCCCAAAATACACAATAAGAGTCTTTAGAAATGATACCTTAAATTCTGCTTATAAAATGCTCGAGGTGATTAGATGGCTTTTAACCAAGGCCCATCTGGGACCCATTAATCTACTTCACATGCCTCATTTTCAGATAAGCTGAGGTACAAATTGGGGAAATAATTCTCCCAAAGGCACTTTGACAGTGTAGTAAAAAACCAAAGCCAGAACTCAAGAGATGCAGTCTACGTGTGTAATTACACACTGGGCCTCTTAGTTTGGTCCCTGGTAAAGTCTCCATTTTAATGGAGGCCCCAGAATCTCCAGTCTTGCGTCCATCAGTTCATGTCTTTGGACCAAGCAGTTCTGTGTCTGGTTAGAGTATGGGACTTCAAGGAGAACAGCTTGATAGATCTTTAAAAGGGATCAAGAACACCCAAAGGGCTGGGTGTGAGGAGAGGTGCAGGGTTATTTTGTGAGAATTAAGAAATCATCTTGATGATAGTGAGCTGTCCACTTGTTCCTGATCTTTGGGAATGTTATACAATGTGTGTGAAAGTCCCCTGGCCTGCTCTGATGGTTATTTGGGGGTTATTTATTATTATCTTGCCTTGTTGGCTTGGTACTGTAGATTCTGTGGACTTCCTCACCCCGGTCCATCCTTGCTGGTGACCACTGAGGTGATGTGATCCGAAACATGTAGATTCGAGAACCAGAGTTAAAATGGAAGTTTGTCTGTTGAATGACCTCATTTCCTGAAGGCACATATTATTATTACAACTTTATTGGTGGAGCAGTTAAGGAAGAAGGCAAAGATCTGATGTTTCCTGGATGTCATGTAGCAGAGGACCCATGTCTCTGGCTGCTCAGGCCAGGCCTGGCCCAGCACATCTGGTGTCAATTGCAGTATCTGGAACAGTGTAGTGTGCTACGACACAGCATTCCACGGGGCACCTTTGGCCCAGCCAGATTCTAATAGTCTCCTCTCTGGGGACAGAGTAGGGGCTCTGTTCTTCTGTCCCTTCAGCTGGGCTACTGAAGTCTTTATCACTGGGAACATCTCTGGTCACTATGGCAGGAGAAAGTTACACAGAAATCCTTGTTGTAGTTCTAAAAATCCTCTGCCTGGACTGTCAATTCTGCTTCCACTTTGCTGACCAAAGTGGACCATGTGGCTCTTGTTTTTCTTCAAGATGGTGTGGAAGCCATGTGCTCAGGACAAGAACTGAAAACATCAATAATTATCTCTAATCACCACCACTGTCTCACATTCTCCCTGTCAGTCTGGTGACAGCTAAGCATTGCAAAGAAATGACTGTACTATGTGATATTCCTAGACGAAACAATTCCAAAACCTTCAGTTTCTAATAGACTGCTCATTTAAAAATATTTTTATTTTAATTTGAAGCATAGTGGTGGATCTAAATGATTTTAGAATTTTTAATGATCTTCAAAGCTTTCTAAATAAAATGTATTTTATTATTTTTGTCAAAAAAGGAGAAAACCTTGCAAACTTACAACTGACTTTTATTAACCATGAGAGAATAGTACTAATGATTGCTACGTGAAGTTATCCACGTCAGTAGTAAAGTGGGGAAATATAAAGCCTTCAATGGAAGCTGGTGGTAATTGTACTTAGGGTGATATTTTCATTTCATCATTTATTAAGATTACAATTAACTTCATGTAGGCCACAACTGTGGATTAATTAAACCCAGTGAAGGAGCATTGTGCTGCTAAAAGTTCTATGTTACATACAAAACAGTCACCATTTTGTTTATATACGTCTTTAAAAAATTGTAACAAATACAATCATTACTTGACTTAATAACATGTATAATAATCCATAACAGTCTGAACAAAACACTTTACTAATCTTTGTGTCAAAAATAACAGTTCATTTTATTGTGCATGTTTTAAAATAAGAAGGTATTATATTAGGTCAGTTTTAGAAACTTCAGGTCAGTATATTCAGCAATGTTATTGTTTGGTATTATCTGAACTAGTTAGGAAACCATCTCTCTGGAGCAAACTTGGAGCACCTGAGTTTTCTCCCACGGGACCTGCAGCACCAGTCCAAGGTTCGAGCCCACATAGAGGGTCTTTAGTAAGACGTTGCTATTGCAATTTCAGTTCCCAGTAATTCAACTTTAGCTTGCAGTTCTTAATTTGATTGCTTTTCCCATTCCAACCTCTGAGATTTCTCGAATTGCATATAATCAAAGGAGAGGCAGGATTCTTTTGCTGACCTGGGGCAGAGGTGGTCCATGAGAAAACTGTGCCTCTTCAAGCATCTACCCTCAGAAGTTAGGAGGTGTTTACTCATTTACTGGTGGTTACTCATTTACTGGTGGAAGACACTAAACTTCAATTCCTTATCTGAAGCATTTTGAGGGTTTGCAGTATTTCCAAGAACAGCTTCTGAAATGTTGCTGTGGCCCTGACTCAATGAGACAGTTGAAAGACTTTCAATAATTTGTAAATGATTGCATGTACCTTGCAGAACACATAAAAGACACACATAAATGCCTAAAGTAAAAAGAATAGAATTTGTCTGTGTTTAGGGTGACCAAATCATCTTGGTCGGCCTGAACGTTTTTAGTTTTAGCACTGTAAATCCACTCTGGGCAAATCATAACACTGTGTTTTAAACACAAGGTTGAACCTGGATACTGTTTGTGTGCTTTCCACCCCTCTACCCCACTCTGTGTGTGTCATCGGTGTGTATTCACATGTGTGTGCACGCATGTGTATGTATACAGATATATACATTTATACACATGTGTACCATACATGTATATAAATATACACACATGTGATCATAATGCAAATATGATTATATTTGTAGGTTTTTTTCACTTAATATTTATAATATACTCTCTCAAGTCATTAAATATTCTTTAATTGCTTGATTTCTTTTTTTTTTTTTTGCAGTACTGGGGATTAAACTCAGGGGCTTGTGCTTCTTAGACAAGTGCTCTACCACTGAACTAAATCCCCAACCCCTAATTGCTTGAATTTTAAAGGCTTCATATTGCTTCATCATACAATATACCATTTCACTACAGTTAGGCATATATATTCTTTTTGTTTTCACTTGAAAAATAATTTTAATTAACATTATGATGAAAAACCAAGTTTAAAAACCTTTACCGTGTCTTTATTTCTGTAGCTTAGAAATGAATGCATCACAACGTACAAAGGTAAAGTTTTAATACATGTCACCATACTGCTTTTTAGAAAGCTTTATCCTGAATAATATTTATTTGTGGTGGGTAGAATAGTGGATGTTCCGAATGTCCACTCCGTATTCCCTGGGATCTCTGACAGTCCCTGGGACTCTGACAGTCCAGACCTTGAGATGGGCACAGTGTCCTAGATTGGCCAGGTGGGTCCCTCTAATCACACAAATCCTAAAAAGTGGAGACTTTCTACTGCATCAGTGAGAGGAGATGAGGAAGAAGAGATTCGAACTGTGAGAGGGATTTGGCCTGCTATAGTTGGCTTTGAGGATGGGGAAGGAGCGATAAGCTGGGAAATACAGAGACTTCTAGAATCTAGGAAAGGTCCTTGGCTGGCAGTCATCAAGAAAATAAGGATCTTGCTTGAGTAACCCGAAGAATAGAATTCTGCCCACACCAGGAAGAATCTGGAAAACTGACCCTCCTGTGCCTAAAGAGGAGGACAGGCCTGTCATCGCTTTGACCTTGTCTGGTGAGACTCATGTCTAACTCTGACCTTTAGAACTGTAAGGCGATATACTCATGTTGTTTAAGTCACTAATTTTGTGATACAGGTTAGGCATTCCCAATTTCAAAATCTGAAATTCTTCAAAATCCCAAAACTTTTGACATGATATATGGATGCTCCAAAGTTTGGAATTTTGGAGCATTTCAGGCTTTGGATTTTCAGATTAGGGACTCATTTCATAGGTAAAGTATATGCAAGTATTCAAAAACGTGACAGACTCTGAAATCTAAAATACTTCTGGTCCCAAGCAATTTAGACAGGGATACTCACCCTGTAACTCATTATGACAGTAATAAAAAATGAATGCATTATTATTTTAAAATGTACGGGGGCTGGGGATTTAGCTCAGTGGGTAGAGTGCTTGCCTCGCAAGCAGCAAGGCCCTGAGTTCAATCCCCAGTACCAAAAATAAATAAAAAAATAAAGAAGTATGACACTTTGTTAATAAAAATATTATCTTGTGTATAGGCATAACTAATTTGTAATGGTAGAACTGAGATTCAGAGTCCCTTTTTGGGATTATTAACTGACATGAAGCATGAGGGAGACTTTGGGGGCTTAAAAATGTTCTACAGATGTTGATCTGAGTGGTGGTTAATAAAATGTACTTATGTAATACTAATTTAACTTCATCAAATTTTATTGTAGACAAGTACTACCTCAATTAAAAGGTAAATTTTAAAAGCCATTCTGGTATCAGCTTACATTTTTATTTACTGATTGGTATTTTCAAATGCATGCTTTTTTCTTGTGAATTTTGTAGTAGTCTTCTTAGCTTAGGGATTCAACTATTTTTATTTATTTATAAAGACTTTAGAACTTTTGTTTCCTACTTATTCCAGCTTTCATTAGCACTGTGTCAGTTTTTAACAATATAGGAGTGACACAACTTGAAATATATCCCTGACCTCAGGATTTCCTCTGGCAAGAAGGAGCTTAAACTGTGTTGAAAAAGCTTTTGGGACAGTCCCCTGCCCTTGCATCATTTAACACTGATTCACATTACTAAGTTTGGTTCAGAAAGTAAGTCTCTAGAAACCTCCAATGCATATCCAAGGCCAGCTTCCCACAGAATAAGCCCAGGATATTTCTATTACCCAGTGATGTGTCTTGATTCAAAGACGTTTTTGGAGGCAAGAAATAGAAATAGTAGTAAAACTCATTTATGAGTTAGTAAAAAGGAAGGGAATTTGTATCAAGCAGCCAGGCGAAATTCCTGCTTGCCTGCTAAGTTGCCAAGTGGCCTAAGCGGATTCCATTGGGTCCATCTGCTTCATATATGAATACAGGAATACACATGATCAGGTATGGCAAACAGATTTCAATGCAAGCATCAACTCAAGAATTTTTCTATAAAAGACTGTGAAGCCTTATACGATCTGTGGGAAACAATGAGGTGATTTTTACTGCTATTGTCCATGGGCACAGGATTAGAGACGAGCGCAGCTCCACGACATGCTGGCCGTTTCTGGACCAGGACCTGTTTGTGCTCCCTCTAGTTCATTCTTCCATGATTGGTTGTCTTCTTGTATGTTTATTTAATCTGAGACTCAGACTTTTAGGGCAGAGAAGAACAGAGAAGAGAAGAGCAAAGAAGAGCTCTTTGCTGCTTAGAAAAGGAAAGGCAGGTGAGTTGTTAAGATCATGAACTCTGGAGCCAGACTGCCAGGATTTGGGTGCTCAGAAGCTTTGTTGCTTATTTCAGCCCTCTAAAGCTCAGTTTCCCTATCACCAAAAAGGGTATGAGTTAAATGAGTTGATACACGGAAAGGGCTTTCAATAGCAAGTTGTTAGTATACGGTAAGTATTTCATGGGTTAGCTATTATGGATTGAAAATGAGAGAAATGTAGTGTAGCTAGGACAAGACCCAGGGTGACCCACCAGACAGAAGGATTCCTTGGACTGCCTTTATACTTCTGAAGAAGACATGTGGTAGACATTGGCCTTCAGGAATCCTTGTGCTCTAATTAAGTGTATAAAAATGTCTTCTGGAAACAGAGAATCACAAAGTCCCAGCATCCTCACACAAGCAAGAGGTGCAGAAGGCTCTGGTTTGTAGCAGGACCTGGAGAAAGATCACCGGTGTGAGACCTGAGGCTGCGCCATGCCCGGTCTTTGCAGGGAGTTTAGAGACTGTAGTTAGCAAGCCCCTTTAACTTGGTGGTTTCCCTTCCTTTGGTTTTGGTTTGAATCTGGATTTGAGAAACCTTAATGTATGAATCTAAAATGAAACTTTAGACTACTCAAGTGCTGTAGCTGTTGTAGTCAGCTGCAGGTTATGGTCCTTCGAGTAGCGGTCGTTCTGCCATCTCTCTCTCCTCCCTGGTGGCTTCCTAGTTACCCATTTTTCTAAAGCAGTTCAGACAACTTGCTTGTGCTACAGGAGCTGGTAAACGAGGGGTCTGTTGTCTGAACCATGAGTTCATGGGGGACAGAAATAAATTAGCCCTGGGAAAGAAACAAGTTTTCTGTGATGGATTCTGGATTCTCTGTCTTAAGTGACTCCAAAAAAATGTGGTGGTGTCAGGTAGAAGCATGTCTTGGGAATCACTAGGTCCGGTTACATGCTCCACCTCTCTCCCAGATGTGTTCAAAGATTACACAATCATTATACAAGGAACAACGGAAAAAGACACAGGGTTGGTCCACAGTGAACAAAGACCAGAAAATGAACAAAGACCAGAAAATGAACACTTGCCAAGGCTGCCTCTTGAGTATGTCTTTACAAACACGACCTGCAAGTTCAAGGAAATAGGGGGCAGAATCCAGATGCAAGAGTACAAAGGAACCACTGAGAGCATCCAGGGTTGTAGCCTCAGACTATACTTTAGGACTCCCAAGGAAACTGGCTAAAACCCTGATAGGGAACTTTCCCACAGCCCAGTGCTCTGACTCAGAATCTTATGATAAGCTGGAAATCTTTGTTTTCAGAAATAGTTTTGGTTCATAGCCAGTTTGGAAATTGTCAGTCTATGCAAAAGTATATTATCGTGTACTTTAATAAGTAGACAATACTGAATCACGTGGAAGGAAAATAGTTTGCACATGCTTACCTGACTGTAGTTTAGAGGCCAGCCTGAAGGAAAAGCTGAGGTTGGTGCGCTCAGTGATGTGTAACTCGCACTGTATTTGGTCTCTGGACTCTGCTGGGAACTCTGCCCCACTGCTGGAGCCCCATCGCCCCTAATGCTTTGAGTTTGAAGGTTCATGCTACAGAAATTGCAGACACATGGGCCCAGGACTTCTGCAGAATAAGAGATACAGTGAAGCTGGGCTTCACCATTTTCCCCCTTCTGCCCAAGACTTGCCTAGTGCCAGAGGGCCTTCCAAGTATCAGTGTACACTGTGACACGTTAGCCTTTTTTATTCTAATTCACTGTGTGTTCTTATACTTGAGTGAAGTTTTAGGGTTCACTTTTGACTGGTGTTTGGAGAAGAAATCTTGGTGGTGGGAGAAAAGAACTATTGGCTAGAGTACTAGGATGAACAAAATTCTTTGGTTTTAATTGCTCCCAGGACTTTGGCTACATTTTAGGAAGCTTTAATATTTAAAAGAATAAAAACAAAAACAAAAACAAAGAACCTCTGTCTTATATCCACTGCCTGATCTGGGTGTGAATTCTTAGTAATCCAGGTCACGGGCCAGTCCATGAGGGCAGATTCTAAGTACTTTTCCTTCCGACTTTTCTCCAGCCAGTGCATACCATACTGTTTGCTAAGAAAAACAGCTCCTAGAACTGAGGGAATTCGTGAACTTAACTGTCAGATGCCCCCACTTCCTGCTAGTAACATGACATCATCCCCATTTATTGGAAAGGAAAACTGAGGCCTGGAAGAGAACTGGGTATGCTTCAGTGTTCAGAGGTCAGTGCCACTTCTGAAATTAGCACCAGTGTCTGCTGCTTCCTAGACAAGGACTCTTTCAGTCTCTGTCCTTTTGAATTTACTACCACCTACAAATGCCATTTCTCTTTCCCCAAGACTTACAGGCGTGGGCCCTGCTAGTTGATCTTTACTCTGATAGGAAGTTGGTTCCACACTAGTGTGCACCATTTTGGGAAAAGGAGGTGGGTGAGCTCACCTACTGCAGTGGAACAGCAGAGGGCTGTCCGGGAAGAGGAGGTCTGTCTCTGAGTGCGTGTTCCCAAATCTCTGTGCTGGGGCTTAGAGGGACAGTGAGGCGGGTAAAATCCTGTGGAATTTAGGGAGCTGCTTCTAGGACCCAGGTCCCTGGTCCTACTTTGTCCTTATGACCGAGTATCTTCAGCAAGTCCCGTGGTCCCTAATTTTTCCTATAAGCTGCTGTCTTTGCTCCACTCGTCCCATTATTTTTCACCCGGATCAATGCGAAGCATTGCTGTCGTCTACATACCACACCGTCCTTATTCTTCTTCAAGAATGCTGCTCATCAGGCCGCTTCCCTTCCCTGCTACTTGAAACGCTCTGGGTGACTCCTTGTCACCCTCAGAAAACAACCCCAACTGTGTATCTTGAGATTCAAAATCCTCCAAAATATGGCTCCAAGATTTCATTCTGAAAGTTCTAAACTTTTCTCCTATTCCTGGATCCAAGTCCAGGCAGATGAGATTTCTACTTCTTGCCTGCTCCTCTCCCGTCCATCCCGAACCAGCTCCATGGACCCCTCTCCTTTGATCTCACTCTATCCTTCACACATCTTCTTCGCCGAAAAGTGCAACCTGACCTGGATGTCTGTTGTCACTTCTCTTCCTCTGAGGTCTCAATTCACTTACGTGGGTACTTCTCTGAGGATGAGGATAGATTGAATGCGAGTGATTAGAGATGGGGGAGTATTCTGCAGACTATTACAGTGGTTGGCTTGGAGGCTTCCCTCAGTGGGAGAGAGTCCAGATTATGTAATAAAGCTGGTGTCCAGGTAAAAATCCAGGGACTGCCTTAGATGGCCTGGACTTCCTGTTCTCTCTTGTGCCATGGAGAGTATGGCCACTTCTCACTCTTCTTGAAGCATATTCCCATTTTTAAAATGCAGAATTTGTATGCAATTCTGAGGACCCTTATTGATAGGGTTGCCATCCAGGTGCTTAACATATGGCTGGGGGAACACCTAGAAGCAGCCACTCTGAGCAGCTGGTACAGAAAGACTTCGGGGATTGTCACGGTGGAGGGTGAGGGTTGAAAGTATCTGGGTTTTTCCTCTGTTCTTATGGATGCTTTGCCTGATTTTTATACAGTCATGGTCTATTGCTGTAGAGTAAGGAGAGTTTGGGAGGTTTGAAAAGGAATTTCTTGGCAAAGTCATGGTCAAGGTATGGATGGAGTTAGTTCTGAAATTTGCAGAGAAGGCACTAGGTCCTGGAGAGGTTTCTAAGAAGCGAAAAAGAGAACCAGTGGGCTGGGACTGGTCACATTTTCCATTCATCGCTGAGATTAATGGGGCTGGAAGGAGAAGGGGGAAGGCACAGCTGTGCTCAGTCTAAGAACATGACTGGATCCACCTGACTGGATCTACCTCCCCTACAATAAAACAACCTCTGTAGAAAAAGGAGAAAGAAAGAAAACTGTGGTCATCAGAGAGATGAGTAAATTCAAAATTC
>PVJO010030821.1:0-15026 GCA_004026905.1 Hystrix cristata | reverse complement strand
TGTAGGTGGTGAAAGAAAAATAAGAGATGGGGAAAGCAGAGCGCAGAGGCAGAGGTTGTGGGAGAAAGTTCACTGGGAGGAAAAACCCATTCAAAAAGTTGCCTGGAGAGACATGAAATGGTTTGGACAAAACTAGAAGCAACAGAAACAAACTCCTGGCAAAGTCAGGGCCAAGAGGCTTTTTTTTTTTTTTTTTTTTTTTTGTGGTGCCGGGGATCGAACTCAGGCCCTTGTGCTTACAAGGCAAGCACTCTAATCGCTGAGCTAAATCCCCAGCCCAAGAGGCTTTTTTTTAAAAGACAGGATCTTGCTATGTGGCTCAGGTTGGCCCTGGACTTGCAGTCCTGTGCCTGAGCCTCCGGAGAGCTGGGATTACAGCAACATGCCATCGTACCCAACTAAGAGTTGACACGTGCAGACCAACGATGTGTCTGGTGCTTCTTACCCACGTCTTCCGAGGTTGATTCTAGCAGAATTGGCCTAGATGGGTCAGGAAGGCATGAGGATCTGGGAATAAACGCAGCAGCCAATTTTCACCCCACTGAGACCCACAGTTGGCTTGAGGCCCTTCCCAAACGGTCCGTGTGAAAACAGATGTTGCCTGGGGAAAGGTTCTAACTCCACAGAAACACCGGCTTCAGGGACACCTTGGGAGGCTGCGGCGGCTCAGCTAACCAGGGGAGCTGCCCACAGCCAGCGGGAGACTCCGGGCAGCCAGCCAGTGTTCACTAGGGTCCCCCACTGGTGGGAGCCCAGCAGAAGGCCGTGTTACAGACAGGCGGTGCAGAGACCCAGGGGAAGCGGAGGGCACCTTGAGTAACAGCTTCTGCACTGTTTGGATTTGGGCGGGTAAGAGGGTGTTGATAAACTAACTGTTTTCCTTGCAACTATTTTCAAGTGCCTCCATACCACCAAAGCCATTTTCCTCCTTTAAACTCATGCTATGGGAAGTGATGGAGTGCTCAGTTAAGGGGACCAACCAGAAGTGACTGTCACCAACCACGTATGTGCCACACTCGGCAAGGATGATCATGCTTGTGACATGTCTTCACCTTACTACATAATTACCTAGTTTCAGGAATTCCCACCTTCCTCATCCCATCATCGGGGTACAGGGTGGAATCACTTAAGTCCATTGCATCAAATTCTTAACTGGACTTTTTGTCTCAGGCCCTCTTCTATCCCAAACCCCCACCATCCCTCCACCCCACCTTCGGATCTGGTCTGAACTGCTAAAGGACAAAACCCAAGTCACTCAGAATGGCATATGAAGACTGCAGCTTAACTTTTTGTTTTTTTGAGAGTGCCTTGCTGTGTAGTTCAGGCTGGCTTCAAACTTGTGGCAATCCGCCTGTCTCAGCAGAGAGCACTCTGTGCTGAAATATCAGGCGTGCACCACTACACTTGACTACACCTTTCCCTTTCACCTCCAGATAATGTCGTGTCTTCCACCTTACTCATTTCACTAAAATTAAAGTTTCTGATAGGCAGAACACGATCTTCTTCAAAAATTACTTAACATATCTAACGCTACTACTCAAGAGTGTGCTCTTGTCAGGCATGGTGGTGAGAGGCTGTAATCCCAGCACTAGGGAGGCTGAGGGAGGAGGATCTCAGAGTTTGAGGCCAGCCTGGACTATATAGTGAGTTCAAAACCAGCCTAAACTACATAGTGAAACCCTGTCTCAAAAAACAAAAACAAAAAAGTGTGCTCTAAGGAGCTGGGGATTTAGCTCAGTAGTTAGAGTGCTTGCCTTGCAAGGCCAAGGCCCTAAATTTGATCCCCAGCACCAAAAAAAAAAAAAGGGCTCTTCAGTCAGATGGCGACGACATTGCCTGGGAGCATGACAGACAGACACTCAGGCTGGCTGCACTTTACCAAGGGCCCAAATGAACCACGTATCTTCAAGTTGGAGAGTCACGGATTCTATTTAGTAACTCTGAACGAACAGGCACAAATCTAGATTTCTCTATTCTTATCTGCCCTTCTTGTTGAAACCAAAGGTTACCTGCACGCTAGGTGAGTAGCTCTGCCAGTAGGCTAGCTCCCCGGCCTTTGTTTAGTTTTTGAGACATGGTCTCACCAAACTGCCCGCCTCCTGAGCAGCTGGGACTACAGGATCGCTGCTCCATGCCCGAGTGTTGGGGTTTTTTTGGTAGTACTGGGTAACGAACCCACAGCCTTAGTACTGAACTATATCCTGGTACTTTTTCATTTTACTTCTAATTTTCAAACAAGACCTTGCTAAATTACTGTGTTGTCCAGACTGGCCTTGAATTTGTGATCCTCCTGCTTCAACCTCCCAAGTGCTGGGATTATAGGTGATAAAACTGTGTGTGTATGCATGTGCACACGTGTGCAAGTGTGACTGGGGATTGATCCCAAGGCTTCATGCATGCCAGGCAAGCTCAACCACTGCCACCATCCTGGGTCTTACCTCCTCTTCCTAGGAGGCTCTGTCCCTCTCCTACCTAGGGCCTTACCTTCCAGGCAACTTCCTCAGGCAAGCCTGATCAGCCAGGCAAAGGTAAGCCTTCCTGGGAGGACTCATACTTGTTACCCTCCTGCCTCAGCCTTCCAGAGTGCTGGGATTACAGACAAGTGCCATGACACCTGGCTTTCTTTGAGGATAATGTGGTTAAATAACTCTGGTAATTCTGCTTAGTGTTTTGTCCCTGTTTAAACACTGTAAGATTGTGTACTTGCCAAGATCCATAATTAGAGCTCCTTGAGGGTAGAGACAGGCTTTTTCTCTTTGTCCTCTATGTTGTGATGTATACTGTACTGGTTGTTCAATGAGTAAATGGTAAGTGTTTGAATGTTAGGTTTCCCAAAAAAATGGTGGTACTTCTTTCCTGAATAAACCACCAAATGGAAACCAAAGAGATTCACTAAGTGATCACTGCAGATTGGACTGAAACACTAATGTACATAAAAAAACAAATTCCTATTAGTCTATGTGAGTTTCAGCTGAAGAGGTCATAAAATAATGTACTGCAAGGTGTGATCAAAATATACAGTGAATGTTTAGATTAAAAATTACAGTCATTACTCCCCCTCAAAACACTGCCCCATGTTCCCTACTTTGAACTCTTATCTCATCGTTCTTGTCAATGTCTGAAGCAGCTCTGAAGTCCCCTTTCATGATGCCTTTAGTTGTGCTGCTATAGCTATCTTGATGTCCTGAAATCTATTCAAAACATTTACTTCTTGTGGTCATTTTGACTTTGGGGAAGAACCAGAAGTTGCACGATGCCAGATCCAGTGAATAAGGTGTATGAGAAAACAATGTAATGTTTTCACAAACCCACCTTCCCATTGGATGGGACCCAGAAGCAACATTCACTGTATATTCTGATTACCTCTTGTACTTATGAGCAGGAAAGGCCTAGGCAAGTGGTAAAGACAGCAGGTATGGTTTTGAAATTCCCAATGTAGATTTTTTTATTAGTATGTTTGGAGTACATGATGTTTAATTCATCTGAGAGGGGGGGTGCATGTACTGAACACATCTTGATTCCTTTTATTCCCCTTCCTCTCCCCACCCATCTCCCCACTTTCCTCTCTAGATCCTTTTCCCCATTTTCATTATTATTATTGAGATCGTGTTTGTGACATATAAGGATTACAATCAGAGTAGCTGGTACATGTCCATGCCTATGCAAGTGGTAAAGACAGCAGTCTGGTTTTGGAATTTCAAGTATAGATTGTATAATCATTCAGAGATGGCCATAACATTTAATCTTCTCTCTGAACTTTCTTTATTGCGGCCTCTTTACCTTCAAGTCACACACGGTACCAATGGACACCTAATTGCTAACTGTTGGGAGGAGGGGTTTACAACCTTCACTGATGGTGCCTATTATTTTCCTTTAAAATATTTTAATTATGTTAAATGAAATTCTAGACACTGTCGGTTTTGGTGCATCTTTTAAAAATATGGACATTTTCTTATGTCACCATGTTGCTATTATCACACTGCACAAAAATGTCACTCCTTGGTATTACTAATACTCGATGCTTAATCACATTTACTTTAATTGTATAAAAAATGTCTTTGTATATTTGTTAGAATCAAGATCCCAACAAGGTCCACATATTACATTTCATTTTTGTGTAAATTCCTCTAAAATTCATAAAAATCCCCTTCCCTCCTCTTTTCCTTCTTCATGCCTTTGAGTGACTGACTCACGTATGGTTTCTAAAAGACAATAAAATTACATTTACCCTCCAACTACCAGCAACGACTAATGGGTGGGGAATTCAAAACAATTAGAAGTCAGTGAGAGCAGAAAGACAAATAGTTTGCCTTATGAAAGTGCCCAGAGCAAGACCATTTTCCTTAGCACACAGGTGGTCTTGATTTTAGGAGAAGCCATAAAAACCAAGACATTGGGTATTAGCGGGGTGTCTCTTTGACAGTGACCCACGTATCTCAGAACCATTACCTTTACTCCTGAATGTACGATCACTGAACAACAAATCAAAGAATTACATGTTTGCTCATACAAATTAGCCACTTATTTTTCATGTAAAAAAAAAACAAACTTCCATAAAAAGGTGTAAAAATAATCCAAAAGGTTAGAGTAAGATGGCGCAGACTCAAAGACGACTGTACATTCTTCCTCATTAATTTATCATTTAATATAAATGCTGACAGAAAGCAGATAAAGACCTTATAGATACTTTCATATATTTACAATCCAAAAGGTGAATCACCTCTTTCTACTTGTTAAAATAAATCCTTTTATCTGCAACTCACAGGAGCCTTAAACACTAATTAGGAGCAACAAGAGGCTGAGTCAGATTCTGAGATAATAAAGAAAGGAAATAGCATTTTAACAAAATGTGGCATCTCTGATATAAACATGCACACAAATACAAAATTGAAAAAGACGGCCTTAATCCTCTCAAAAATTTCTAACAAGTGAAACAAAACTTACTCAGACCCAGAATTCTGCTGCCCTAAACACACTCCTAGTTACTATTTTTTTCCGTAACATTTGTTTTGAAAGCTGCTTAAAAACTGCAAATATTAAGCATTTAAAAAGAGAAAAAATGGTCCATTTTAAACAGGGTTTCCCCCCTATTCAAAAGAACTTTCAGAAGATAGTCTTCTAGTAAGATTTCACAGTTTGCCAGATGCTATGATTCACAGTGCAGGAAATTCCAAACCACTATTTGTTTTCACTTAAAAAAAAAATTAGAAACACTTGGAAAAAGTAAAATTTCACAAAGCTCATCAATTTAAAAATCAGTTGTCACTTTAAGGTTCAATATTTTTCATTTCTGAAGAGGTGAGTAGAGGTAAGAAAAGAGCAAGGGGCTGAAGCAATGCGAAAAAGACAGGAATGCAAGAAAACCTTTAAGAATGGTATTCTGTCTGCACTGATTTAGAAGAACAAAGGTCAGAATTCTCACTATTCAAAACTCTAAGTAAGGGGTTGGGGATTTAGCTCAATGGTAGAGCACTTGCCTCCCAAGTGCAAGGTCCTGAGTTCAGTCCCCAGCACCCCCCCCAAAAAAAAAAAAACAAAATTTTAAGTATTTCCCTAAGTCATGTAAACCTGACTCAAATCTCATGGGCTCCTTTATTAACCTAGATTATTTTTGTTTTGTTAAGTATACATACCTCTGCAGGGCACAATCACATACAATCAATACGATTGGTAAATTACACAAGCTCTATCCCAAGCAAATATGCATCATGTTAAAAAGTTATTATTTTTTTTAAAAAACAAAGTAAAAATAAAATCCACCCAAAAAGGTGATCATGACTGCAGAATGTCTCGGGAGACTGGCATGAGTCTAAAGACCAATTGACCATAGTCAGGGGAGAGGGTAACAGGAGACAGCAAGGGGAAGAAACCACACACCCAGAGGAGAATCTCACAACTGGAAAATGTTTAAGTGGATGAAAGGTTTTATTCATTACCTTAATTCACTTTTGCCATCATTCCTGTTTCAAAAAGTCACATATTCATCACAAAGTAAGATAATGAGGCCCTATTAGTAATGAATAAAATTGAAAAAAAAGCTTCAAGCTCCTTTCATTCTCAGAAGATGGGAAGAAGATAAAGGACAAGAAAGTTCTTAAGTATGCGTAAGTATGAAAACTTAAGCATCTGGAAAAAATTTGCAATAAGGACAGTCTCTTAGTTGAACAGAGAATGTAAAAAAAGAAGTAACAAGCCAGGAGTATACTTTATGAGATAGTTCAGATATTATAAGAATGGCAGCCAATCAATAGAGAGAGATTACATTAATAGTGATTTTTAAAAATCAGGCAAAAAACAATGCAGAACAACCCCCTCCCCTAACCCAACCATTATTCACACAATATTTATTTCCATCCTTCCCTGACCCTTTTATACTCTCAATGGGGTGGGGAACCACCTGACAGTTTCCAGTTATAAGATGACTCTGAGTGTACAACCTAAAGTAGATGCCAAAGACTTGTGAGCTCTGTTTAACCAGCAGCAGCAGCAGCAACAACAATACCACCACCATAAACAAAGCAGAAAAACCATCCAGAAACAAGGGACCTTAATATAAGAAAATAAGTCACCTTATCTACTACATACCTTAAGATAACAAATTCCACAGGATTTTTTTTAAATACACATTTTTGGATGCAATACTGTCTTGAGGTTTAAGTTTTCTAGCTCGGGTTATTGTGCCTTATTTTCTTGTGAAAATATAGGTTCTTTAGGGATGTTTTGCACAGGGATAGAGTTTAGGGGAAATAAATTCAGTGTTTCGCCGAAAATCCAGAGGCTCTGAAATCAAGGATTCCAGTGGTGAGCTAAGTGCCTTCATCACAACAGGATTTCAAAGGGCTCTTTGTACCCACTTTGTTCAGTGCAGTATTGAAAACCCACCTACTGGGAACACATTTAGTATTAAAAGCCATTTTATTATTCCTGGTGTTGGCAGTTCCTTATTCTTTATTAACATTATGGCTGATACTACTTGACTAGAATCTATTATTTATGAAAACACCTGTAGCAACCAGAAATAAAATCTTAAACTTCCAACTCTTGTTATTCACCATAATAGTAAGTGCCCTTTGACAAAAATAGCTTTCTTTTTGAAACGGCTCAGAAAAGCTGAACTAGGAAATTTAAAAAAATATTCATTGCAATTCTCCTACAACACTTGTTTGTTCAATGCCTAAGGCTGAGAGTAAAATTTGTTTTTAGTTTAGTAGCTCTAATTTTTATTTTCAGAGGAAGAGATCAGTTTATAACACTGTAACCATGTATTACCAAGTAAAATTTCAATATACTTGGACTCTTTTTAGGGTAAAAAATGAAAATAAACACTACAGTTAATTTTCAGATAGGTTATTAACTTTGCCTAAAAAGTAACTTGGGCTGTTTCTTTTTTATGAAATATAAATCATTACAGGTGGCTTATCTTTTTCTGGGGGTGGTGGTGGGGGTGGTGCTGGGGATCGTACTCAGGGCCCTAGAGCTTCCTAGGCAAGCGCTCTACCACTGAGCTGAACCCTCAACCCCCAACCCCATTACAAGTGGTTTTTATGGTTTATATGAAACCTTTACTCAATCTTTTAAAACAAGCAAAAAGAAAGTGGAAGACAGTGAGACTTTTACCCATCACTATTGTGTATAGAAGTAACAGTGACCAAATCTTTAGGGCAAAGAATCTAGTTTCTCTGACTCTCTAAGTAAACTGATCGCAGTTAACTATTTCTCACTGGCCACATGCTCAAAATTACCCAGTCTCATCATCTGACCATACTCATAGTAGATCATCTTTTAGGCACACGTGAAAAAACAAAAACACGAAAGATGCTATTGCAACAATATAATCTCAAGAAAAAAAGAGAAAAAAAGTGGAAGTGGGAGGAATTATTACAATATTGTAAAAGACGACATTCACTAGTTTAGAAAGACAGATTACTTTTCATTACTTTTTCATTTTATAAGGCCAACTTAACAGTTAACTTTAGATAAGTCTAAACAAGACAATGAACTCACAGACACTAAAAGGTTTCACAATCAAAATGGCTACTACTTCCCCCCAAACCAAAACAGAGTAAAGCACAAGTCTTTGGCTCTCCTTTAAAGAAAACAGCAGGTTACCATTCTTAACCAGACCTTTGTTTGCCTACCAGTAGGGCAAATACCACATTTGTGCATCACTGAGTAATAACACCATTAGAAAAGGCAACTTCACAGAAGTTATTGGCTAAGCGAATTCATTTGAATGCTCTGTTTTGAGGCAGCAAGCTGTCACTGTTACAGATTGGGAAGGGCAGTGGGGAAGTCAAGGGGAAATTGTGGAAAGGAGAAGGATCAGAAAAACAAAGTTACAAAAAGAAAGAAAGAAAGAAAGAAAGAAAGAAAGAAACAAACAAACAAACAAAACCCAAAGTTACTTACAGGAAAACTAAGAAATTAAATTTTGAGCTCCAAACTGAAGACCCGTGGAAAGTCTGATGGAGTTGTATACTCAAAAGTAGCAAATGAGAATATTACCAATTTTCTGATTTTAGGCAAAGGAATAAAATACATGGGAAAAGAACAGGAAAAGGGAGGGGAAGTAAGATGGGAGAAAGGAATTACCCACATAAATGTTGTACTAAACAGACTTTTTATACATTTTCAGTAGCTGAATATTTGTAGTTGACATTAAGAACAGTGTCTTAGCATATGAATAATATTACCACAAACCTATGTTATAACTAATTAGAAGAATAATAAAGAATAGATCATTGGTGGGCAGTTATTACACTTACCTTATGACAGTATCTATAAATTAGTCAAATGAACTACATGTAAGAGAGGAAACTGAGTCTGCATGTCTTACTCAGTTCTTCTACCCTTGCTCAGAGACCTTTTCAAAACAGTACAAGCCAGAGTACTTACATTCCTCACTCTAATAAAACCACTGGCTTTGCTACCCAGGTAAAAGTGACCATAACGCTCATTACTCCTACCTTAATCCTTTCACAAATATTCATGTTCAAGTGAGATGTCCAAGTTTTGCCTTCGCATTCAGTAAAAAAGTCTTATTATTAAGAAGATACTAATATTTAAATAAGCATAAAAACTGTATACTGATCTAACTGGTTTCATGTCTTAATGTTTCTAAAGGTGCTAATGAAATTAAAAAGCCAGAAGAAAAATCAATACTTTGTGAATTTGGATTTAAAAAGCAAGTGAAGAAGCAAGTAATTATGCCTCAATAGGCTATTCACCTTTACGGGCTCCTCATAGCAAAAAGTGTATCAGATATCAGAGAAAAGTAAAAGGAAAAACTCAAAACCAACCAAACCAAATCCCAAAGTTTGGGAGTTTTATTGAATTCATAAACCTGTTGGTGGGTACTAGGAAAGCTGTAAGAATTTTCATGAGGTAAGGCAGAATGACCAATCTAAAATAGCTGAATTAGGCACAATGGGAAAGTAGATCACTCATTCTATCCAGCCAGGTTGTGTCTATGGTACGGGGCCTTTGAGGGGTACAGTGAGAGTTCAAACTACAATTTAAAAGATTATTTTGCTCCCAAATGAAAATACATACAAAAGACACTAGCATATTTGGAGGAGTAAGAACAAAAATAACACAATTTGAGTTACTAGGAGTCTCAATACATACTCAAAATGTAATTACTTTTTCTGAATCTCAACCAACCCAATACCCATAAATTATTTTCCAATGCCAGAATAACCATTCTAACTTACAAAGTAAACCAACTGCTTATAAAACTTAGACATTATCTGACATATCCAAAGAAGAAATAAGACCTGCTCAAATCTGGCGATGGAAGGCAACAGGCCAATAATTTTGTCTTTTATAGTTACACAGGGAAATGAAAACTCTTTAAGACTTTGTCAGACACAACGAAAGTTTCTTTCCTTCTCCCAATAAAGTATTTAAAGTATAAATTAAGGGGGTTTAAGTTTAAAAAAAAAAGCCAAAAAAGTGAATGTATGAATGTGAAAAAAGAAAAATGTATGTTACAACTGAAAAAACGCCTCACCTTCGTTCAGTGCTTCTACCTCCCAATCAGTCATTTAATCGCAACAGCTGCGCTCATGAGAAGAAATCCGTAAAACATATCCAATATATATACAGATATAGCTATGTATATATGTATATATATAATATATATAAACTTTTATTTAAATAAAAAAGAAAGCTCGAATCCCAAGCCAATATGTGTATATCAAATCCTTGACCAGCCAGGTCTGTAGGGCATAATCAAATTCAATGTGAAATAGTATATAAACACGGTGCCTTGACTGGGCAAATTAAATAATTGCTACTCAAAAGAGTGTTCTGTTTGGACTCTCCTACTGGTAGGCAATGGCAGGACTATATTACCCTTCCCACCCCACCCCCCATTTGTTTCAGTTAATACGATGGACACAGAGCTTAGACTGAGGTTGGTACGACCTCAGCAGGAGTTAAGGGTTAGGACTATAAGAAACAAGAAAAATATATAAACTTTTGCTTTACCCAACCAAAGCAATGCAGTAACTTATTACATAACCAGTGCTTTCTGATTTAGTAGTATAATCCAGGAAGGGGACTGAAAGTATAAGGCAAATATAGGGGTGGAAAGAGTGTGTGATTATAAAAAACAATCCCCAGTAAATGTTTTTTATAGGGGCTGAGTTAAGTATAGACTCATGGCATCAGAATATGTGCAGCATAACTAAATCATAAAAATTCTTCCTTACTCTTTTCAACATTCTCATGAAGAAACTTTTGTTTTTTAGGTACTAGGGATTAAACCGCGGGCCTCTGTACTGAGCTACACCTTCCAGCTCCTTTTTCACTTTTTATTTTGGGACAAGGTCTCACTCAGGCTGGGCTCCAACTTTGCAATCCTTCTGCCTCAGCCTCCCAGAGTACTTGGATTACAGCTGGGTGCAACCACACCCAGCTATGAAGAAGCTTTTTTAATGCTAGAAAGCTAACTCTATGAAAAATGACTTCAAGGTATTTACTACTGATTTATGCTAGTAATTCTGATAAACTTTCCTTAAGACTCAGTTTGTATTTGCCAAATCTCTTTGAAAGCCAGGGGCTCCAGTATACAGGAATTTTATTTTATGCTTTTAGGTTCTGAACGGAAAAGCAAAAACACCCACTGAAATAATGTATTCCTACCTATTCATTTTAGGTTCTAATCAAGTGTTAGTTTTTAAAATGTAGTTGATTATCGTATAATTTTTAACTAGTTTAATTTAGAAAGGATAACTCCAAATTTCCAATTACAAACATGAGTTCAACAGGCAAAACACCAGCTGTGTATTTTCAATGCTAACAAATTACAGTTCATTCCTAAAATAACCTTCATATAAATCTAATCAAACAATGTAAACAGTGGATTGGGTTTTTTATTACCTTAAGAAAATGCAGAGGATCCTTAACATGCAAATGAGGAACTCAAAATTTCAGTGTCACAAGAAAAACATAATCTACCCCTGAAGTTAGTGATCCAGAAAGGAAAGAGTTCTGAAGGGCACTGAGAAATTTAGTTTGCTGCACATTTTCTAATAACTTGGTCTATCACTGCCTCTCTAAGCACCACAGAAGTCTCAGAAATGCCAGTGCTTTTTTCTGTGTAGTTTATGTGGTGTGAGAGTTGGGAAGGACTGGAGGTAAAGAATTCTACACTGGGTATGTAATAATACCAAAGTACAAGAAAAACCTACTTCATTAAGATCATACAATTAATCAAACAGAGTGTATATATAATATTTTCTTCTTTTTTTAAAGCCCTGGATCCAAGGCGTCCAAAGTTATTAAAATAAAGTTCATTCACAGAACAAAAACAAATTTAATCTGAATTGCTTGCAGATACTGCTAATTTTCTTTTTCTTTAAATTAAAAAAATGCATTAATGTGAACTATGTGCAGGGTTTGTTTTTAGTAGTGGTGTTTGTGCACATTGCCTTCGGTGCTTTTCCTGGATTTCTCTGACTGCTCTTAGAGAATAAGTTTAGAAGTCATCTGTTCTTTTACCGCTGTTCCCCACGAATTGATGAGGAGCAGAAGATCAAGTAGGACTCCTCAGAATTTAGGGAGCAGAACTGGGAGCAACTCCTGGTCTCTGGGAGTCACTGTCATCCCCTCCTCCCTTGGGTTCCTCTGCCAGGTTCAGAGAGTCAGTCTTGTTGGACAGGAGGCTGATATTCTCTTGTGTCAAGGCTGATCCATTCGGCACATCACTGTTAACGTTAAACAAACAAACAAACAAAAAGTTGGAATTTTTGGCCAAATTTCCCCACACTTAAAAAAGACAGGAAACATGTTTATAATGGTTATTCTCTGGGGGTGTCAGAATTACAGGTGATTTTTAAATTTTAACTTGTTTTTTAATATTTAAAATAAGAGGAGGTAATGAGGACATAGCTCAGTGGTGCATCAAGTGTGTATGAAGGCCCTGGACTCAATCTCAACATGAAAAAATAAAGGGTGGGGGGTAGAGTGTCCTGATTCTTTTTTTTTAAGGCTTTACTACTGCCCAGAGCCTCACACACACACCAGTCCTTTTCAATTTTTATTTTGAGGCAAGGTCTTGCCAAGTTGGTATGCCCCCCCCCCCCCAGGCTAGCCTCAAACTTGTGTTCTTCCTGACGGAGCCTCCCAAGCAGCTTGAGATTATAGGCATAAACCACCACACCTGCAAGATATGCTCTTTTTTATTTTGTTTTAGTTTATAAATATATGTGTTTAGTACATAATGCTTACATTCCTTGTGTGGAGTTGGTATATGTACGTAACACATCCCAATTTATCCCTCACCACCTACCTCTCGCCATCTCCTTCCCCTCTGAGAATGATCTATCTCCCTACTTTCTATTTTATTTTGCTCTTTATTTACCTGAATGTCAACGTAAGGTCCTCAGCTGGAACCTTGTTTTGTGGTTCTGGTTGTCCATTTTCTGGTTGCTTACTTGTATTCAATTTGCTCTTCATGTCCAGAGAACACTGATTCTCCTTTGAAAGAGAAGGAAATAAAGTCAGTTATTGTCTATTTAATGGTGCTAATAGGACAGCCCAAATAAACAAACAAGTATGATCCAAAAATCATATTTAGTTTTATAACAAAACCAAAGAAAAATGCAGACTAAAAGAGAGATGTACACAATAACACAACACAGTGTAACCTCTTCACTATACAAACTGGACAATAAGGAGAGGTCTCAAGATAACACAGAAAAATGTGCAGTCTATCAAATTCATAAAAATAGGTCATCAATAATTTAAAGGCTATGAAAACTAGAATGTTATTTGGTAAATACATCTTTATATATTAATACTGTGAAAACAGTAAATATTATTCTGCTTCCTTAATCAGCAGAAACAGAAATTTAAAAATTTCCAATTAATTACCTTGTTTTCCTTAAAAGCTAACGAAGAAGTCTATGAAAGAAATGCACTCAAACCAAGTAGGAATGAGAGGAATGACATAACAGGGAGGGAGCTTATCTTTATAAGAATTTCTTTTTTTTTTTTTCCTTTTGGTTTTTTGAGACAGGGTCTTGCTATGTAGTTCAGGCTGGTCTTGAACTCATTATGTAGCCCAGGCTGGCCTTGAACTCATAGCAAACCCCCTGCTTCAGCCTCCCAAGTGCTGGGATTACAGGTGTGTGCCACCACGCTTGGCAGGCTTTAAGCACTCAGCAGAGAGTCTAGGGTGAGCTCCAGATAACCACAGATTTCATTTCACCGTCCCTGTTTTCCTACCATAATGCTCACCATACTTAGTTCCCGGGTTCGCTTCCCAATTTCCCTCTCCACCTGGTGCAGTTCCAAACTCAGCTGCTCACTGGAGATCACTGCAGGCCATTTTGGAGGTGGTGGTGGGGGCTGCGGCTGGCCTGCCAGGGTGTTTGGCTCCCTCTGCAACATCAGCCTGTTACTAACAGCCTAGTACACAAAGCCAAGCACATACAGAACTCAACACACATCACCATGCAGAAAATAAGCAGGGCCAATTTCAAACTATAGCTACTCAAGCTTATCACCATGTATCGCAATAAACATAACACAATTATAAGGCACAATCTGAGTATCATTTGAATAAAAAAGAACTATAGAGGATTTAAATTTGATGAATACTTATTGCATCTTAGAGATACATTGTTGTTTTTATTTTCTTATTTGACAAAGAAGTCAACTATAAATGTGTATCTTTCTCCTTTGTTAATTTTCTCTGAAGTAAATCCTATAACTTATTTTACTAAAACTTCAACAATGACAAGGATTTTTAATATAGTTAGAAGAGTCTGTGGCAAACTGCCAAAAACTACTGATCATCTTTTTTTTGTAGTACCAACAGATACAAGACAGAAAACGGATTTTAAAACTTCAACTAGATAAAGCCAGGCATTGTGGTACATGCCTGTAATCCCAGCATTCAGGAGGCTGAGGCAGGATGATCACCGCCAGTCTGAGTTCAGCCCAGGCTACACAGTGAATTCAAGGCTAGCCAGAGTATGTCGTGAAACCCTGTCTCAACAAAACCAAACCAAACAAAAATCCCAACTTCTACTAAGATAAAAAGCCTTAATTTGAGGATAAGGAACAATGCACCTTAGGCAAATAAAGATCTTTTAAATATTTTAAAAGTTAATGAACTAAAAACCAACACAAGCAAATATAACATTGTTTTATTTATTTATTTATTTTTAAATTTTTTTTATTATTTTTTACCAAGAACATGTATTGGTACATTGCATACATAATGATCATAATCAACATGGTTATTTTGTACCTGTACATGATATATCTTGGTTTTCCCCCCTCTTCCCCCCTTCCCCTCCCCTCCCTTCCATTTACCCACCCCTCCCTATTTGGAATAAGTGTAACTACACTTTACCATTTTTTCCCCCCTTTCATCTTACTTTTCTTTTAACCTTCTTCTTTATCCCCCTTTTCCCTATCTAGTTCTCTCTTTTAAATACAGTAACTATTCTACCCCTTTGTCCTTATTTACACTTATGGTTTCTCATATCAGAGAAACAATTCGATGTGTA
>PVJO010030820.1:0-15026 GCA_004026905.1 Hystrix cristata | reverse complement strand
CGGCAGAAAGGAGAAAAGGTCCATGGCAGGGCAGGCAGGAAGCTGCCAGCAGAACTTCTGGACTTTTATCCCATCCAGCCTACAAGCTATTGGACGGTGCTACCCACACACAGGGTGGGTCTTCCAATTATCCATAGTCAGAACTACGCTAAACCAATTGGACTGCTAATCTAGTACCACACTCCCTCAATCCCAGGGTCACACCCATGACCTGGCTGGGTTCCAAAGCGCTGCCTCTGAGCATGTGAGGTTTGGGGCCCACATCTAGATATATAAGTCAGTTGGCCTTGGATAAGCATAATTTAGACACTCGAGGCAACACAACTGTACTCTAAAGCCGACTGTCACAGTTCCTTCCATCCTTCAAGCACCTAGGGAATGAACATTCCAGAAAAGGAATTGTATGTGGTTACCATCAAAAGCCGTGGCTATCAACAACTCACCTATTTTTAGTTGATTAAAACCCTTGAGACATCCTTGTCGGTACATTTTATTCTGGAGGATTAGTAGGCTCACAGCCTTTGTTGCTTAGAGCTGTGACCTTGCCGCATCTTTTCCGAAGTGAAGTCTTGGTGGAAAGTAACCTAAAGATGACTGTAGATAACTCTGAGGTTGTTATTATTATTCATCGGCAAAGAATTCAGTTTTGGTTGGGCAATAACATGACTAAGCAAGCTTTGGTGGGTGATGTGTGATCATGGAAAGGTCAGTGTGTTTGGGAAGAGGAATTAACAATTCTAGTGAACAAAGATGGGTACATGACCTTCAGCAAGTAGGTACGACGGGGTTTATGTGAAGCTCTTAGCGGGGAAAAAGGGGCGCAGATGAAAACACCACCTAGTTGGCGGGTCCTGTGAACTACGGCTCGCCCTGGGTAAAGCAGCTTGTTCTTTTAACTTGAGGAATTAAAATGCCAGCCAGGTTGGTGTCGTCACCCATACATTGTAAAGGCCAGTGAGTTCATTAAAGAAAAAGAATTGGTTGCACAAGCCTTTGTACATGAATCTACAGTTCTTATCGACAAATGACTGCGAGCTGTGAAAACGAGACTCATCCAGTTGACTGCTTAGGGAGGTTGTGGGTTATTTGTCTAAAGCCAGAAATCCACCCCCCCCAACAGTGTCTTGCTGTATAGTCCAGACTGACATTGAACTTGCTATGGAGCCAAGCTGGTCTCCAATTTATCATCCTCCCGGCTCTCCCTCCTGAATGGTGAGATTGTAGGTGCCCTGCTCCTTCTCTTCTTTAATGCTGTGTGATTTTAAGAACTTTAAAAATGTCCTGTGACCCACAGGTAAAAAGACCATAGGAGCTCAGACAGATAACGGCCTTTTCTCCACTGGGGTCCACTCTCTTGTTCTCCTTTCAAAATGAAGTGAATAAAAGAGATTTACAGAACACTTGCGATGGTCTCGTTGATGGATCACTTTAAAAAGAGAGAAAGGAGCGAAGCAGGAGTCGTTTATTTTCACAAATCAGTTTTAGTTTCTTTCAAGAAATAAATGAACAAGAAGCCCATTAAAATGGTCGTTACAATGTTCCTTTTGAATCATTTTCACTGTTAAGGCGACAAAGCTTTGACAGATTGATATATGAATGGTGTTCTCTCGCCGACACAAACATCAATTATAACAAGAGACTCTGATGATCCTTCTTCCCTTCATTCACTCATCCATGTCAAATGTAGAATTTGGAGAGAAATCAAAACCAAAGGTACTCTTGCCTACCCTCCAACAGCTGTTTCTTCTTCTTAATGGTGGCCGAAGGGAAGTAAGCAGAGCCGAAGGGGAAAACGGGCCAATTCATTGTATTTCATCAGAGTCCAGAAAATCATTAGTTATTGAAATGTGAAATCAAATCACTAAAGTCAGCCCCAGTACACACGCCATTGCTTCACTGAGTTTTTTCTTCTTTCCTGGGTGCCTTAAAATATGCATGAACTTGGATTCGTTCCTCCTGGACTGAACTGCAGCATTATAAATCAAAAAATGGAAAGGGATTAAGTGTAAAACTTATGAAAATTAATACTGAATTGTCATCAATTTAATGCAGGCATACAATGCAGAGGGGCGAATGGTATTATAATATTTATGATGAAAATCAGCTGCACCGCGCTGCCCTTTGTCACCGTTAGCTCCAAATGTGCAGACTAATTACACCACTTTTGATTTGTTAAGCTAGTTATTCTGCATGTAACTCCAAATATCTAAATAACATGTATAGTCTGGTTTTTCTTCTGTGTGATTTAACTTGGGTCGTCTTCTCTTGCTTTCTCCCATAGAGGAAAGAACCCAGCCCCGTCAACTCTTCTCTTACACGTCTTATTTCTTCATCCTTTAAATATAGTTAAATTATAATTTTTGGTTTAACCTGTATCAGTTTTAGCCTTATTATTATGGCTGTGTAAATATTGTAAATAGCTGAACTAAGCACAATGCTCTGGCCTTTCCACATATTTGTTTTTCTAAATTTTTTTTAACTGTATCTGGGTAACCTGGTACTGTCTCATCCTCCGGAGCCAGGAGACAATCCCCCTTTGTAGAAGAAGCCACCCATCAGTTTCAGTCTTGCAGCTGTTCCCCCCCCCCGTGCCCTCTGTCTGCCTTGGCTCATGGTATTTCCGGTGCCTACTGCTGCGAAAGCTTTAGTCCCAGGTCCTCCCTTCACCATCAAATGGAGATTGTCTTCCTCCTTTCCTGAAACACATAGATTTTTGGTTCATTCTTTTTTTCTGGAGCTCATTCTCCAGGTGATCTGTAAAACAGTTGAATGGCAATCATGTCTTACTTTCTACCTTCATGCTTTATTAAAGCTTGCTATATTGAATGGAAATTATTTGCTTGCAGAATTTTCAAGGTGACCCATTACTTTCTGCCTTTGTTGTTATGAAGTCCAAACAAAGCTATTTTAAATTCTGATCTAGCACATGGTATTCCTTTTTTCCCTCTTTGCAAGCTTTCAGAATCTACTCTTTATGCCTAAAGTTTTGAAATTTTTCTAAAAAATATGTCCTTTCCCCTCTTATTTATTGTACTGAAGACTTAATGGGAATTTCCAGATCAGAACACAATGTCCATTGTGATTATTGTAGTGTTTTTTGTTTGATAATTATTTGATAACTTTTTCTTTCTTTCTGATTTTTTTCTTTCTAGGTGTTCCCATTATTTAAATATTTGAATTTTTTTCTCTAATTTTAAAATTTCTTTTATCCAAGCTATTTCCCACATTTCTCTACTTCATTTTCTGGAAGATTTTTTTCAACTTTATCTTTCACCTTATCTGTGCAATTAAAAATCCCACTATTTTATTCTTGTATCTCAAGAGCTCTTTTATGTTCTCAGAATATTCCATGTTAAAAATGAAAACCACATATCACATTCTTTTCTTGTTTTGCTAGATGGAATAATACCTTTGTTTGGCCTTATAAAGATATTTCCTACAGTTTCTTTAAAATTTTTGTGGGGGAGTTTGGATGCATCATTTGAGCCCCTCTCTGAAGCAGGACTTGTGGCCCAAGACCACCTCCCCTCCCTGGGTCCCTCATGTCTGAGAAGTGTTCTCCAGGAGCCATGCTTGGCCACTTGGGCCCCCTTGGTATCATTCTGAAGGGTTGTTCTAGCCCCAGAGAAGTGGAGTTTAAGTGGTCATGGGACCAGCTTTGTTGCTTGCCTTCTCACCCTGCCCACTTTTGCTTACATCCCCTCTGATGCTCTAATAAGCATCTTGTATGCTTACATGTATCTTCGGGTCTGTGTCTCAGTCATCAAAGCTGTGATTGTTTTCTTCTCCATACAGTATATTTGTTTCCTCTAAGTTACCTATATTTGGTTTGGGCATTGTAGACTCTGACTTCTGTGCTAGAAGGTTTCAGCCTGATTTATTTCACAGAAAAGTGGACCGGAAGCTGAAGAATGTGTGGTGTGTGTTTCCTTCTGGTAGCCGGGTAGCAAAAGTGAGAAAATCAGCTGTTTATTTAGTGCTTGTAGGTGTTTTCTCTGGCCTCATTTCTTGCTTTCCACTGCTTTGAGACGATAAGCCTGGGTGACAGCTCTCAGGATCTCCTTGAGGAAGGGACTGGGAATTTGAGTGTTAGTGTAAATATTTTAATTTAACAGGCTGGGGCTTTAGTCTGGAATCTCGTGTCCAACTTCAGTTTGGCTTGCCAAACCTACAAAACTTGGTTTTGAGTTCTCTAGAGAATTTGCTTTATTCTTCCTTTCTATCAGGGTACAGTTGGGGTCATCTCAGGGTATGTGGGAGTGGGAGGAGACTTGAGGCATCTAATTTTTCCTTCAATTCTTTGGTTATCTTTCTACTCTACTTGACCTTTCCGTGGGCTCTTGGTAGGAGTGATGCTGCCTTCTGTGGACTTGCATCCCGCGTGAATGTCTGGAGCTCTCTCAGCTCCGTCATGTCTTGCTCATATGTCTACTTGTCATCTTCCAAAATTTTGCTTGCCTGCTGTGGTCTCTGCTTCTATTCTCTTTGGATATGTGGGACCAGATCTTTTTAAACTTCTTTTTTGTCATTTAAGTGGCATTTGAAAGAGAATGACCACATGCACAATCAGCTCAGTCAGCCCCAGGTGACAATTTGGATCTTGTCCTCTGTTTAGCCATATTCTTCACTAGGCTTTTAGGACACCATGTTTGCCTGGTTGCTTCCTACTTTCCTGGCTGGTCATTCTCACCGTATGCTTTTTAATCTCTCACTGCTTCCAGTATAAACAATATAAAAAATCAAAATGCAACAGTTCTACAAATCATATTAACTCAAGTACCAGAGCTGCTATCTTTAGATAAAAATCTAGAACAGTACATGCCAGATATCTTACATTGCAAGAATAACCACACGACAATTCACAAAAGAAACAGAAGCACATACTTTTAGAAGTTATTCATTTAGTACTCAAACAAATAAACTAAAATTTTCTCTCTTCTGAAATATTATGAAATTCCAACACTAAAAATACGAGCATATTTTAATTCACTGAGGCCTAATAATTAAGAAAGAAAAATTTAAAAACACACAAGCTGAAATTCATACTTTTTCTGAATTTTTTCAGTTATATTTCTATGGACTATAGAACTTCGTCAAACCAATTTCTATACCAAAAAGGGCCATGGTGTTTTTGTAAACATTTTGTTTTGTAAACATAATGAATTAGAATCAATATGCTTGAATCACTAATGAAAATTCAAAACCTACTTTGTTCACTATGTGATAAAGGGATTAAAAAGTAGTCTGGAATGAGCGAAATTAGGAGTGAATATAACTTTATAGACAACACTTTATTGTATTTCTTTTGTTAAATTGATATTTTATTTTTACTGGTGCATGTTTGTAGTACATGATTACATTCCTTGTGGGGAGTTGGGACATGTATGTGACGCATCTTAATTCTGTTTTCATTCCCTTGCCCTACCTTCTCTTCCTTCTCCCTCCATCTCTTGATCATTGACCTATGAAGTCATATGTTTTGAAATATTTCATTTGGTTCTCTCAGATAATATGTAAAGATTACCTACTGTGACTGTTTCTTAGAAATTTAAAAGCACTAACAAACCTATTTTGTGTCGTTCAGAGCAGAGTTTAGTTCAGAGAGCTAGACATTGTGTACAATTAATTACTCAATAATTTTTCCAAAATATTCAAATGAAGCAGTTGGTCTGAGACAGTAAACCTGCTATGATCTGCAGTGACTGGGTAGTTTATTGTATTGACAGCAAGGATGCATTTAGTAAGGCAAACTTATTGTTTCTTGGGATGTTAGTTCTTAAACTGATTAATGCAGAAAATCTAGTAAGTCTAGGTCAGAGCTATAACATACAGAAGCAAGACTGATACACAAGCTTCCAACACAGTCGCAAGTCAGCCAGTCGCCCCCTGTGCTATTTGACAGCTGCCTGCTCGGGCGGCCGTGTGAGCCTGAGTGAGACAGGTGCTGACCTGCCAGTCACCACCACACAGTCCTGTGACTTCGGAGGCCTGCGAAGTGCTGTCTTCGTCTGGCTGCTTGGGCTCCATCCTATTGTCTTTTCGTGGAACAGAAACATGGCTCGGATGACAAAGCCCAACTAATTACACAACTTAATTTAATAACCTAAAGCACAAAGGGCATTCCCTAAGCTGTAAAATCTTTTGTTTCGGAATTTTAAAACAAATTATGTTTTACTTTATGTTTTATTATTTACGTAATAAGTATTTAGAAGAACACAATTTTCTCAAGATTTAAACTATTCATTGTTCCATAAATAGGATACACATTTAGAAAGATGAGAGGTTTTTGGGGGAATATTTTAGTGATTACCTCTGGCTCATGACATAAAACTCATTCAGTGCTTGATATTACTGGACTTTTGCCCCAGATTACTTTTTGGTTCTTCTCTGTAAGGTTAATAATACAAATGTTTTCATCCCCAGTTGCTGCTTTAAGATGTTGTGTCTGGATGAAATTTTCCTGACTCAGTGCCTGAGAAGGTGAAAATATCTCCCCTGAATCTTCTATCTTCTTTTTATAACCCCAAACTCTAATAGTTGCAAGTCCATATGATGACTCTTAGTCCTACTCGTCCCCATTGTTTTAATTCTCCTGACGGAATCTTGCTAAATATTGTCACTAATGTTCGTCTGGTAACTTCCACTAACAGAGAAATTTCTCTCTGATTTCAGCATCTTAGTTCAGGTATTTTCACCCCAGTACAAATTCCTGCCTACCAAAGGGTTTTGTGGGTTTGACCAAGAAGCAAGAAGGCTTTCCCTTAAGAGGTCAGGAATGTAAATTGCCCAGGGTGAACTCTGACCTGAAAGAGAAGGGCATTACTGTTGTAGTGAGATTGCAATTGTGGGAGTTAATGAAAAGATTGTCAGCCATGTTGGATCTGGCAGCGGGGAGAGGGGGCTGCTTAACTGTATCCTGTGAGTTTAAAGTGTGCTCATGTTTGGCCCATTTCCAGGAGAACTGAAACCACTGAGGTAGCTTACTGTGCCAAATTTCTCATTATCTTTATTTTATTTCCTTCACTCATTCCTTATTTTAATGCCTTTGTATCAACATTTAGAAAGAAGGAATACAATGTGCTGTAAACATAGTAAGTCATCCGGTTAGCAGATACTTCAGGAGGGAGCTCCTCTGGGTAAGGGGTGAATGTTAAGAGAAATTGCAGACAGTGCCTGCTATCGATGAATTTACAGAGCAATGGAGATAAGAAAGGAGACCACTACCTCATGAATATTAAAACATATAAACATGAGAGCTTTTGTAACTTTATGGAATGTAAATATTATAAATCGATAGAAACTTTACAAGGTACAAATTCATCAAAGCAGAATACAGCTGGGAAATTTTCTATGAAAACAAGAGAAACAACGTAGCATTTCGTTGCCCGGCTAAGGCTCCTGCCCGGAGAAGGAGGGTGATTCCTTTGGAGGTGGAGGCGGAGTTGTCCTCGGATTCTGCAGGTTCTCACAGGGCAGAACCTTGGAGGGCGTTGGCGCCTGACCAGGGCCTTCCCACCTTTGCCTTCGGTGCTGCTGCTTCCTCCTCCCCCACTTCCTCTGGTGGTCTCCTCCTAGGGGATTTGGAGTCTTCTTCCCACCCAGGGCACCCGACCCAGGGTTGCACCTGGGCTGCCCGAGCCCTGCAGTGTGGTCCCTCTCTGAGTCTTGAAGCTGTGGCCGTGGTGTGCCACATGCAGCGCCGTCATACTTTGCTCTGCTCTGAGCTTCCTGCCTTCACTCCGGCTGACAGTGGGCAGACAGCCTTTAAAATTCACTCTGAGAGGAAACATTTTCAGGACTCAGGATTGTGATGATCTGAGCTGGGAATGACCTTACCCAGCAATGACCTGAATCACCGTTTGTCTTTGGACCCTCAGATCAGCTTTGTTACTGTGCAAGCTGCCCGTCTCCTAACTTGGTACCAGTCGGGCTGCACTCACTGGGGATGACTTGTGTTTCTGTGATTCAAAGACAGTCCCAGGCCCATGCCGACGAAGGCAGTTGCATTTCATATAAGAAGGACTTCAACTGCTCCCTACCGAGCAGTGGGGAACAGGGCCAGCCAGGGAATTCACACACACCTCCCCTGCACCCTCGCGCAAGGCCGCAGGCTTCTTGGACTGATTGATGACATTTCCTAATATAGCAGGGTATGATGATTTATTTTGAAAATAGAATTAAAACTTTCCCTTTTTAGGAGCAGGCACCACTTTGGCAACACGGTCAGCCTGAAGCACATTAGTTCTTGTGGTCAAAACATTAGCAGGGTGCTTTGTTAACAAAATGTTCAGGTCATGATAAGGCCAACAAAAGAACTGTAGGACTTTTTATGAGCTGGATTCTTCCAAATGGTGCTCCAAGTCAAAAGGACTGAGAGTCAGACTTTTTCCTGTAAACAGGGCCCACAAGAGCTAGGGTGGGAAGGTTCAGGAGTGCGTAAGGGTGTTGGGGTGTTGCACTGACCAAACATAAGCCACCTCATAAAAAGCAGGAAACCACTGGTAGATCCAAAAAGTGCCTGGCTCTCCGATGTGCTGGAGGGAATGATCTAAGAAGATAGGTACACTGATGAGCTTCCCTGGCAGCTTTAGAGAGTGAGGAGCCATTGAGAAAGGTCCCAAAGAGTGCTAAGTGCTTGGGGAATTTATTGCTGTGCTCATAAATGATGGGATTAGACCAGGAGTTGAAAGGAGATCTGTAACCCACAGAGTACCTGCCCTGGGAACTCATCTTTAGGAAATCTTCCCTGACTAAATTTAGTTGCTTTCCTGCTCTATCACCTCAGCATTTTCAGCGGGAATTTTAGATTAATGGTAGCACTTGCACGGTGCTTTGTCTTTTTAATGCACAGGGGAAGAAGGAGGGTGGGGAAAGGAGTCAGGTCAAAACTCTGGGGACAGAAGCCATTCCTTGGCAAGTCCCAGCTATGGCTGTCTTGGGAGACAATCACCTGTAAAGTGAGACAGTTGGATGAGATGTCACTTTGATTTTGAAAATCAGTCACCACAACATCTTAGCTTTGCTAGTGTCCTGTCACATTGTATTTGGTTTGGTAACAGTCCTGGAGCATAACAGAACACATGACCTCGGTTTTAAAGAGGAGTAACCTGAGATTCAGAGGCGTTAAGTGATCGGCTTACGAATGACAGCCAATACTTAGTGCAAACCGAGGTGGACTTCCAGGTCTTTCATTTCTAGCGCTTTCTATGCCTCTCAAAAGTTGTCATTTAAACAGTCTAGAGTTTTTCTGTGCACTAAGGTCTGGAAGGCGAGGAGGGAATACTGCACGTGTTCTCTGACTGCAGTGCTTAATACATACTGCATGTGGGCTGGCTATCTCGAAGCCTTTCAGATGTTGGGCAACACGGCTCTTCCCTGTAAGTCCAGAACTTCTATACTGTGACACCATCATTACAAATACTCTCTCAATTATTAATTTTGGATAATTGTATTACTCGTTCTAGAACCAAAGAACCGAAATCTCAGCTCGGCCAGACTCACTAACACAGAGCGATGGGTTGTGGATGGAGGCCACCTCCTTCCCAGCGTGGCCAGCAGTTGTCTGTGTCTCCGGCCTTTTCTCCATCCTTATATCTCTTTCTGGCTGTTTCATGCCAGAATTCAGACTCTTTCTGGTTCCCTGAGAGCAGCCTCACAAAAACAGGACACAGGGCCAGCAACCTGTTAGGACGGAGGGGAGAGGAGCGGCAGACGTTGCTGGGAGGGCTGGTGCTCCGGAGCCGGCTCTCTCTCTCTGCTCCCGGACACCCTGTGACCCTCATCCAAAGGTGGGTCTGGAAGATGGAGGTTTGATTTGTGCTGCCAGTCTGGTAGAATTGAGGAAGGATGGAAGAAATGAAAGGTAGAAAGGGGATGGGGAATTGTAACGAATAATTATATGTTCAAGAAGACTGCCATTTCTGGGACCCAGTCTAAGCCACTCAAAGTGATCCATATCAGCTTTCTCTTGGTTAAATTTAGACTCCTTTTCTTCTAGACTCATCACACACGAAATTCCTGAGAAATACTGAGATTCCATAAATAGGCTCAGTTGAGAAAGTGAAAAGCAGGAACCTGACCCTAAGATAGAGGAATAGGTTAAGTGAGTTTGCAAAATGCTTCAATTCTCCATCTAAAACAAACAAATAAGCAAATGAACTGAGCCCGTACCTGTCATATGGATAGCAGCCTTCTGGAAATCAGGCCATTTTTTCCTGGGGTTTTCACCTCCTCAAGAGAAGCATAGATGTTCCCTGTTGCAGGCCATAATGCCCCTCTCTCTTGAGGTCCCCCATCAATTCCTTTGATTGTGTACCCTTTGATTTCTGCTGTATAGATACCTTCCCAGGCCTCTCACTGACTAGTCCTGTGAATTCGTTTTCTGCAGCGGGGTTCAGGAAGCCTGCAGTCCTACTCTGCAGGTGAGGGGAATTAGCTTCTTCGCCTCACCTGCAGGGACCTTCTCAGACCTTGTCGGGTGACAGAGTGAGGACTTAGAACTGAAAAATAATTTAGACCTAGAAATTAAAGTTTAAACTTAAATTATTTAATTTCTAGCATATATATTTTTTTCTTTTTTTCTCTAGACTTCTCAGCACTTTAAGGAGAGAAAAGTGATACAGAAACTGAGTCACTGCTCAGTGTCCTCTGCTTTAGGCATGCAGAGTTCAAAAGAACCTGGCTGGTATCATTAGTCCTGTACTGATGCTTTGCCTGGCAACTTGTGTCCATCTCTTTAAGTTACTGTTGGAAATTGGACCATTTTCTGTCTCTACAGCAATGTCTGAGAAGAACTGCAGACTTCTCCACATTTTTGCTACTGCGCTTATTGCAAATTTTAAATTGAATTTTAACCATTCCAGTTGGTGGAAATTTCACTGATGTTTCATTTGCATTTTTCTAATGGGTGATGGTTTTAGGACTTTTTTATGTACATATTAGACATGTGCACTTAAAGCAATACTTCTATAGGAAATGATTTAATCCGAAAGATTTTCTTCAGCTGTAAGAGTTCGGGTTCTATGATTTTCTTGTGAGATTGCAAAGGCCTTTCCTAGCTCACCAAATAACACCACGGAGCCAGTGTCCTGGTTAATTAAATAGAGGAAAAGCAACTCATAATTGTGGTTAGACTGATAAAGTCATGTGCATCCAAGGAGTAGATGAACTACACTTGTTTCATTTTACCTCACATCAAGATAAAGTAGGTTTTCTTTTTCATTAAAATATGGAAACACATTGCTTTGGCATCTATAACTAAAATTCAAAAACAATCAAATAGTTTAACTGGATTCCTACAAGTGAAGAATAATACAAGTTAAAAAGCTACACCAGACAGTGATTTTGGAAAGAAAAAAGCAGTGTAGTATTTTTGTGGCATCTTTCTGGTGACTACAAAATGTAGAGTTGAACATGACAAATTACAATTAAATATCACCTAGGAAAATAACTGTTTTAATTACATTGACTTAGAAATCTCAAGTTGATTATAATATTACCTTTTTACTATCTAGGAATCTTTCATATATGGAGTAGGGAGTTTTTCAAATATTCCCCACAGATATTTGCAATATTTATCAATTTTTTCCTTGATGTTGTATTTGCTGACACAGTTTGAAATTCTGCATTTGGGTCTGCAGTTGGATGTCTTAACTACTACAATAAAGAAAGGCAAGGAAATACACTTACAGATTTGAAAGGAATTAGTAAAACTGTTTTTATTAGCAGATTATATGATCACATATTAAGAAAGCCTCCTGAAATTGAATCTACAAAAGGACTGTAATAACTGGTCAGTGAATTTAGTTAGGCAAAGCGCATGTCAATATGAACTGTCAGGTTGATTCTGTTGGGAGTCTGTCAGTGAGGTAACTGGATCGGATGGGCCCCGTATGCGTCAGTAGATTAACACATTGGTGTTCACAGTTGAGTGCATTGTTAGGAAGTGGGTCCTGTTTGAGGTGGGTTAAAAGGGGTCACCTTTGGAGGGTATCTCTCTGTCACTCTCTCACTGTGCTCTGCTTCCTGGCTGCTGGGAACTGAGAAGGTTGCTCTGCCCTACTCTTCTGCCATGATGTTTCTGCTCAGAAACTAGCCATGGACTTAACGCTCTGAAATCATGAGCCAAGATAATCGTGTACACCTTAAGTTGCAGGTGTCCAGTGTTTTGTCCCAGCAATGGGAAAACTGACCAATTCAGTGCAGGATATAAGACCGATATAAAGTAGTCAGTTGAATTGATACATACTGGTAGTTAACATTTCAAAACAAGATTTGAAAAACACTGCTACTTGGAGTAACACTAAAAAAAAATCAATTGCCTAAGGACAAGGCTGATGAAAACTGTGCAAGATGCTGCACTGAAAATTATAAAACATTACTAAGAAAAATTAAAGAGGACCCAAATTAATAGGTATAGTCCATGTTTGTGGACTGTAAGACTCATTGTTAAGATATTCATTTTCTCCAAAATGATCTATAGATTCAACAAACTTATTGAAGGAGATGATAAATTCCAAAACTTTTGAATAAATTGACAAATTCTAAATTTGAAATTCAAAGACTCTAGCAGATCCAAAAGAATCTTGAAAAAAAATTACATGATTTCAGGATGCTTTATAAGGCTACAATAATCAGGTCACTGAAGTATATAAAAATAGATTAAATAAGTCAATAAAGCAGAATAGATCTCAAAAGTAGACCTGCACATATGAAGTCAATTGCTTTTTCTACCTCACAGCCAGGGAGAATTCACTGGGAAAAGAAAAATCTTTTTAACAACTGGTACTGGAAGAACTGGATATTGATTTGGAAAATGTGAGGCTCAGTCCCCTAACTCACACCATAAACATGAATTAATTTGAGACAGATCATAGATTTACATATGAAAGTCAGAACAATAAAATATCTAGGAGAAAGCACAGAAGAATTTTTTAGTGAACTTGAGTTAGGCAAAGATTTCTTAGGACAAAAAAGCACGAATTAAGAAAGAAAAACTCATAAAATAAATTTTGTTAAGCTTAACAAAATCTTTACCAAAATATACCATCAAAAAAAAAAAAAACCCCAAACCCTCAAAAAACCCAAAATAGTAGTGATAAATGAACTGGAGACTATGAGAAAAAAAGTCATGCTGCATACATCCTACAAAGGACTCAAAGCCACACTATATTAAGGTTTCCTACAAATTGCCAGTACAAGAGAAATAAATGAAAAAATAGGCAAAGACTTGAACAAGTACTGTACACCACAAAGAGGATACAAGAATTACCCATAACAAGGGCTTCAACATCATTAATAATCAAGAAACTGTAATTTAATGTATCATGAGATATCATTTCAGTTGCACAAAAGTGGCGAACGTGAAGTCTGACAATTCCCAAAACTAGTCAGGATGTGGAACGAGTGGAATCAGTTCCATACTATTTTGAAATCGGTGTCAATTTATATTCATATTAAATTCTGCTCAAAATAATTGGATTTAAGTGATAAAATTGTTTCTGGAAAATGTTTGCTCATTCATGCATTTATCCACCAGTTATGTATTTAGAGTTCCTGATGGGGAAATGAAGCCCATACCGCAAAGAAGCACATAGATGATCTTCCAAGCTGGGGCTTTGCTAGCTAGGTACCCACGGCCTTTTCTTGATTCCCAGAGACCCCAATCAGCTTACAACCAGTTTCAAAATAAATCGGACAGCTGATTGGTTTTCTTAGCAAGTTTTTATTACGTTGGTGGCACATTTTGCAGTTGAGGAGATGCACTAAATAAAGCCAGCTATCATATTCAAACCGGCCAGCTGTTCTGACTGGAGGGAGTTAATCTGAAATGTGGAAAAAGAAAAAAAGAAAAGAGTAAAGGCAGCAACTAGCTCCTTCTGATTCAAGAGAAAAAGTCATAGGAGATTTTACATTCTTAAATATATATATTCAGAGGGGGCTGGCTTTTGCTGGTTACTTTCCCCCAGGGAGTGAAAGCTGACCCTTGAGTGCCGAAGGGTTGAAAAAATGAATGGAGGCAGGATTAAAATGGGCTGTGGGTTAGACAGGCCCCGGTACGATCCTTTGCCTACTTGCCGGTTGGCTAAATGTGGGCTAATTGTTTCTCTTCGGTGGACCTCAGTTTCCCTCTAAATAGCAACACTATTTACAGGCGAGGTTGAAAGACGTTGCACGTAGAAAGCCTGCAGAACGGTGCTTCAACTACTGCGGTGTTTGCTAAATTGCAGGTTTTATTATTAATTAAAAATCTCCTTCCATTTATCATCAGGATCTTAGCCAACATACACCGAGCACAGGACGCCGTTTGGTGACACCTTAGGGGTAAGCAGCTTGCCCCAGTCACTTCGGCTATCAAGAGGGGGGTCGAATTCTGAGGAAAAACTTGTGCCACCCAATTAAGATTCAAGGCTGACTGGTTGACAGCTAAGAACTAGAAAATCTGCAAATTGTACCAGGCTGCCAGACCTTTCCTAATGTTTAAGAACGATATTTAATGGTTTAAACTAGGTCAGCAATTTTCACAAGCAGTTAAAAAGCAGTAATAGAGAAACATTTGCAAGTTTCTTAAGGTAGCAAAACCTGTCTGTGGCCTCTTAAAATTTCCTGTTTAGAAAAAAAAAATGCAGCTCTCTGCCAGATTTCATTTAATTTTCAGTCATTGAGAATTACTATATTTTATAAATGAGAAGGCCAGCACTAAAGACAGAATGCTATAAAAAGAAAAATGTCTTTTGTTTGCAAAGACTATTGCTGTACTAGAATGATGGGAAAATAATAATAGAAGTGAGCTATTTCATGGCAAACATTGGGGGTTAAGTGTTAGGATGGTAATCTGTGAATTATCTTGGGGTAAATGAGAAAACTTCGTGTCAACTCATAGAGATGGTTGAAAGTTTAGGATGAATAAAACCCCTTGGAATATTGAGCTTCATGTGGAAATACACATAGCTCAAAAAGAACACCCAAATGATTTTTTATGACTATATTAATTTTGGTCGATTGGTTGATTACAGTATTTGAAAACT
>PVJO010030819.1:0-15030 GCA_004026905.1 Hystrix cristata | reverse complement strand
CTACCATCCACGGAGACAAGAAATAGGAGGATTAGGTTTGCCGGGTGCTAGGTGGCGGTTGCTGAGTTCAGCCTTGGACATGTTGAGAAGCCTGTGAAGTGTCATGTGGAAAAATTTGACATGAAGTGTTAGACTGCACCTGGGAGATTGGTGCCAAGACATGGACTTAGGAGTCACCAGCAGAGAAGTGGGCGTGGAAGCCCCGGGTGCAGGTGAGCTTCCTCTGGGAAGCCATGCAAAGCCAGCGGGCCAGAAAAGCCGGAGGCGGGCACCAGTTTTAGTGTTATGCGGGAAGTTGATGAAAAGAGAAGGGTCTGGAGAAACAATAAGTAGAAACAGCTGGAGAAGCCAGCGGAAAACTGGGAGTGAACGGTGTGGACAGAGACTTTTGGGAGGCAGGGGAGGGGGTGAGGCAGCAGCAGGCCATGCGTTGGTGCCCCCGCTCATCTCTGCCACCTACCTCAGAGCTCCCCTGCAACCCTAGGGCTGCTCCAGTGTAAGCCCGAAGTTTCCACTTTGAGCGCTGGGTCTCTGTCCTCCATGGGGCTTTCTCTGGCCCATGGGACATTGTCCCACCCAGCACCGGCACAGCTTGGAAGGTAAGGTATTAACCGCCACCATCCCAAGCATCCCTTGACCTGGGGAGACAGGAGCCATTGGGTAAAGGCACTAGCCTTCCTGATCCTGAGCTGCATCCCACACAGGACCCCACCACCACCACCAGCTCCAGTTGCCCAGCTCTGTCCCTTGTGCTCCTCGGAGTCACCTCCCATATCAACTGCCTGCGCCAAGTCCTCACTTGGGAATGTGCTCCAGGGGACTTCACCCAAGACAACAGGCCCAGTGGAACAAGCTGGTCACAGAGGTTGTGGCAGGCCTTCCCCAGAAAGACCTGTAGCAGATACCATAAATCCTCGTGGAGCCACAGCACAGAGCCCACGAACATAGAAGTCAGGGAAGCCATCATTCATTGTCCTGAAGAATCTGTCCATCCCCAAGAGCTGCATGGGGACTGACCCAGGGAGATCCAGGGCAGTCACCCACTGGTATCAACATTTTGTTTCTATCCTTTGTATGGTTTAGATGCTTCTTTGTAAATGAACCAAACTGAAAGTAACCTTGAATGAGGTCCCCATCGCCACTGTCACCCACCATTGAACCTGGACCCAAGTCTGTGGACCAGCCTCACACAGAGGACAGGAAGATGAAACTTGATGTGTTAGAAGAGATCCAATGCATTCAGGGTGGTATGGCTGTAAACATGGTGTGCTAGTCAGCTTTCAGTGGCTGTGCCAAAAATACCTGAGAAGAAGAATTTAAAGGAAGAGAGGTTTATTTTGGCTCACAGTTTCAGAGGTTTCAGTCTGTGGTCAGCTGGCTCCAAGGAAGAAACATCATGTAGCGAAGGGCATGGCAGAGGTAAGCTGCTAACTTCATGGCAGCCAGGAAGCCGGGAGAAAGAGAAAGAGCCAGCAAGAGAGGAGTGGGCCAGGGACAAGATATAGTGACCTACTTCCAAATGAACCCCACCTGCCAGTAGCACATTCAGTTATAAACTCCTTGGTGGATTAACCCATTGATGAAGTTAGCACCTCTATGATCCAATTGCCTCTCTAGGCCCCACCTCTGAACACTGCCACAGTGGGGATCAAGCCCTCAAAACATGACCATTGAGGCAACACTTCAGATTTAAACCACACCACTTCGCTTTGGCAAAGAGAGTCAACATCGACCTTGAGCCAAGCAACATGGCGATAGCTGAAGCAACACGGTGATAGCTGAGCCAAGCAACAGGTTTCAGCAAGATGAGATGGAAATAGAAGAAAAGGGTGTGGAGTAGGTGTAGACTATACTGAACGGGGAGAAGCCAGCAAAGGAACAGGATCGTAGCTAGAGTGTAATGTGGATTCAAGGGAGGTAGTTTTGTTTGTTTTGTCTTGGTTTTTTAAAAATATTGTTTTGTGTGCAGTGCCAGGGATTGAACCAGGGCCTCACTCATGCTTCTTGTTTTGTTTTGCTTGGCTTGGCTTTTTAAGATGGAAGCGAGGGCTGGGGATTTAGCTCAGTGATTAGAGTGCTTGTCTTGCAAGCACAAGGCCCTGAGTTCGATCCTAGGCACAAAAAAAAAAAAAAAAGATGGAAGTGAGTTGATAGGAAAGCCTGGTGGAGAGTGAGTTGCAGGGACAGGGAGGGGATGATTGGTCAAGTTCATCTCTGGGGTGGGGGTGGCTTGGTTGAAGAGAGCTGGCTCTTCCCGAAGCCCTCGAGTAAGGAGGCAAGAAGAGCAGGCAGGAGGGAGGAACTCCGGGGACAGTGAGAAAGGGAGAGGCATTTAGGGAGAAACAAGAGACATGAGTTCATGGGGCAGCAAGAGACACACACAAGAGTGTTCATGGCAACCTTCATCATGACAGCTGCAAATCGGAAAGTCCATCGATCAAAGAGTGAATGGAGAAACCAGTTCCAGTGTATTTTATACAACAGGATGCCACACTGTGATGAAAGAGATCCAACTATTTGCAGTGACATGGATCTCTGCAGCAGCATCACACAAATGCTATGTTGATCAAAAGAAGCCAGATATAAAATGCACGTATGTAACAGATATCTATAATATATGTACAATATATACTGTATTCATACAAAGCTCAAGAATAGGCAAAACTAACCTATGATGATAAATGCCAGAAGAGCAGCTCGCAGGTGAACAGATCTCATTGACTGTGAGGCATTCAAGTGAAGTTTCTGAAGTTCAAGTTCCAGATCTTGACTTGGGTGGAGATTTCCATGCATGTACACATATGTAACTATTCACCAACTGACTCAAGATTGTGCATATCACCATTTGCGGTTATATTTCAACAAGAAAGGAAACAAGAATAGAGAGTAAGGTGTGTAGTAAACAAAACAGGAGCCAGCTGGTAAGAGATGAGAGGACGAGGGTCAAAGCTTGAAATAGCTAGACTTGGTCATGTGACTGTGAGCTAGACACTTAGTCACGTGACTGGGAGCATGAGGAAAGAATGTCAAAAATCATTTAAGGCCCAGCTGAGGATGGCAGTGATAGATCTGTCACATTGCTGGGCTGTGACAGCGTGGGTGCCAGAATCAGATGTTCCACCGTCGGGCCGGGGCAGAGTTGGAGTCTGAGTGATGGAAACACGGGTGGGCAGAGTCAACGATGGGCCTCTGCTTCCAGAACTAAAGCTAGAAGCCACCTGACAACAGCTGAAAAGTCCTCGGCTTACGGCAGTCAAAGCACAGGTGTTTGGAAGAGGAGAAGGAGTGCAGTGCAGAAGGCTAAGATTTCAGACATGGCACCGATGGGGCTATGGCTGTGGGTCGCTGGAGCCATGCTATCTGGGGAAAGTTCTGGAGGCTAGAAATGTTTCAATTGCAGAAAAAAAGATGGCCGTGAGCACATAGCTAGTGCACCTGTGTCAGTTATGGTTATTTGCAGGAGAAATTCAATTTGTCTACAGAATTTCAGTGAGGAGAACCAGCACCAGTGGTGGAAGGGGGAGCCTAGGAGACGGAGACTAGCTTTCAGTGTGCCTTCCACACCTGCACCAGGGCTTCACGGACACAGTGATAGGCTGAGTGTACAGTCACCTCTTTTGTTCTAGCTTATATACTTCTGCTAATGCTGCACAGTGGGGTCACACTTTGACACATTGACTTGCAGGGTTTCTGTCCATATTGTCCCCTTTCTTTCTCCCCACTGCAGCACATTCACAGCCTCAGTTTCACCAATGACTCGCTGACCTCATGAGTCTTTTTCAGAGGCCCCTTGTTGAACCTTCACTCTCCATCTTCTTGGGTTGGGATGGGGATGATTCCTCATCTGAGAATTGGAAATTAGGGAAAGAAGTTTGCCGCTGAGCAGAAAACAGCCATCGGCACTCAAGGTGTCAGCACAGAGTCCCCTCAGAGGAAAGGAAATTAGACCACATCTACCATCCAGCGGGCTGGGGGCACCGGCCTGCCTACCTGGCACTTTTCCCCCAGGATCGCTCTCTGCCCTCCTCCATGTGCTCAGGCCCTGGGAGGCCGCCCTATCTGGCTCCCACCAACACACTCCCCTGGCCTTATGCCATCGGTGGGGTCCCACCAACAGGGAGCCCCAGAAAGTACTCAGAGGCAAACAGGGGGTAGAGTTCACTTCCTCCTTCCCCCAACTCCCTCCCTGCAAGGACACCTCAAGTTGGCTGCGCCCCTGCCCTGCAGTCACTCAACTACTCCTCTTTGGGCGTCACTTCCATGCCCAGGTTCTGGTGGCCACTTGGTGCCCTGGAGGCTTTGGGCTTAAGGATTATACCAGCCCTGGGGTGTGTGTGCTGTCCTTTGTGGTCCCCACCTGCTCCTCCCCTGTGAATAGCACCTTAGCAAGAAGACTTCCCCTAAGTAGCCTCTTAGGAGTGTTTGAACTCACTGCTTACTTCTTGAATCCTCGGGGAAACTGAGTCAGAAGCAGAAGTTGGAAGTGCCTGACCCACAGCCCTCAGACAGCTGGGTGATTGTGTGACTCACCCCACAGATCTAGGGCTCAGCTTATGCAAGCATCCATTCAACACGCTTCTGATTGTTCATGATTGCTTTGCCCTTGTAGCATCTTTGAGTTCAGTTGGATTCCAAGGTGGTCCACACTGACCTTCGTGAGATGAGCCACTGAGCCTTCAAAGGACAGAGCCACGCCAGAGTAGAGACAGACCACCGAGGTAAACATCCCCCTGAGGGAAGCTGAGGCCAGCCAGCCCTGCTCCGGTCACAGTTCTGCCCCAGTCTGTCTGGTATGCCATTTGAATTGTATGCACGCAGAACCCGACATTGTATAGGATCATGGACTCAAAGTGCTGGAAGGAGCCTTGGAGATTTCCTGCCTTGGCCTGAGCTCCTCATTTGAAGGATCAAAAAGGCTGAAGAGCTTCACCTTCAGGTAGGCAAAGAATGAGCAGGTCATGACAAGTCCCCCAGGCAGCGTCCTTTGGCCCACGTCCCAGCACTGACATCTTCGCCAGCACATCTTGATTCAGAGGTCCTGGACTCCATCAGCCAGCAGAACGGCAGAACCACTAAAGGTGAGTTTATTGGAGACGGGCTGGAAAGCTAGACTCCCCAAGACAGGCAGAGCTGGGCCCGAGTGATCTTCTGGCAACTTCTTAACCTCTCAGAATCGTTTCCTCGTCTGCAAAATTGCATATAATAATACTGCACTGGGGATTAAGTCTCAACATGAATTTTGGAAGGATACAAGGATTCTAACCATAGCATCCCAGCCCTCCATAACATTTTGGCCCCTCAAGATGCATATCTTCCCACACACAAAATGCTTTCATTTCATCCCGATAGCTCCAAAAGTCTTAACTTGTTCCAGCATCCATTCTAGATTTGCAGATCTGACATCTGTCTAAATATCACCTAAAGTAGATGGGAGCAGGACTTGAGGTGTGATTCACCCTTAGGCCAAGCCCTCCCCAGCTGCAAGCCTGTGGCATCAAACCAGTTCTGATCTCCCCAAACCCAATGGTGTGGAGCAGGCATAGGATAGACCTTCCCATTCCAAAAGGGAAACATAGGAAAGAAGAAAGAGGTGACAGATTCCCAAGTAAGGCCCACATCTCAGCAGGCAAGCAACATGGAATCTCAAGGTTTGAGAGCCATCTTTGACTGCACAGTCTGCCTTGCAGGTGCACTGGGCATGGATTGGGCCACCACAGCTTTGCTGGGCACAGCACAGACAGCTGCGGTCCCACACTGCAGTCAGGGGCCTGCAGCTCTCAGGCTGGCACTGCACACTGGTGCCTCTCAGCTCTGAGGTCTGGGGGCAGCTACCTTCTTACAATCCCACTAAGCAGTGTCCTAATGGGGCGCTCTGTGGTGGCCCTGCCTTCCGGCTCCACTGGGCACCGCTTTAGTGGAAACTCTCCATGGCAGCCCTGCCCCTGTGACGTTTCTCTGTCTGCGTCCCATCCTCCAGGGCTCGTGCACTCTGCACACCTGCAGAGTTAGCACCACGCAGCTGCCACCAAGTTTACCTCGGTGCCCGCCTGAGTCTGCTTGAGCCGCAGCTGGTGTGACTAAGAAGCACTGCGCCAGAATTCAGGCAGCAAAAACTGGAAGTGGTCCTGGGCAGCAAGCCCAGAAGCCCTGTGGGCACCTGGTTCTCTCCTTGGAAACCATTCTGCCCTCAAGGCCCTGGCGTCCTGGGTCTGAGCATCTGTGAAACAGCTTCTTGACCATCGTTGTGTTGTCTTGACAAACAGCTCCTGGCTTCCCCCTCGGTGAGCCATCTCCCTGGCCACACCCTCCACGGCCTCTCTGAAGGACACTGTCGTTCTTTACACAGCCAGGCTGAGAATTTTCCAAAGCTTTAAGTTCTGCTTCCCTTTTGATTATAAAGGCCACCTTTAATTCCTTTCTCTCTTCTTACCCTTACTATAAATAATCAAGAGAAACCAAGCAATGCCCTGAACACTTTGCTTAGAAAATTCTCTTGCCAAATAGCTTAGCTCATCACTCTTAAATTCTGCCTTCTACAAAGTATCAGGACACAGACACAAGGCATCGAGTTCATTGCCACTTTGCAACAAGGACGGCCTTTCCTGCAGTTTCTAATAGCTTGCTACTCCTTTCCATCTGAGAATGGCCTTTGCTGTCCATATTCTGACCGACCTTCCAATCTTGGCCATCAAAGTAATCTCTAAGAAGATTCAGGCTCTCACCAGAATTGCTCTATAGGGTTCATTCATGGTAGTACTGGACAGGCTTTTTCTAGACTGCTCCTCCAAATTCTTCTAGCTTCTACCTATCATCAGGTTCAAAGCCACTTCCACATTTTTAGGTATTTGTTACACCAGTGCTACTGAACTTTAAGGTTCATGCTGCTTACTGCTCCTCAAAAGACTCAGGAGTCAGAAATTAGTGAAAGGAAAAAGGTTTATTCAGTTGGGCATGGTGGCACGTGCTTGTGATCTCAGCACTCTGGGAGGCTGAGGCAGGAAGATTGCAAGTTGAAGCCCAGCCTGGGCAACTTAGTGAGACCCTGTCTCAAAAATATAAAGGAGAGGGGGGCTGGGAATATAGCTCAGTGCAAAAGCCCTGGGTTCAATTCCCAGTACAAAGGGGGGGAAGGGGAGAGGGGAGAAGAGAAGAGAGGAGTGGAGAGGAGAAGAGAAGAGAGAAGGAGAAAAAGAAAAAGGTTTATTCAAAGCTAGCAACTGAAGAAGGTAGCGGGGCATGTTCATTACTCAAATCTATCTTCCCACATCAGGTATGTGCAGGGCTTTTGTGAGAGGAAGAGGGGTACAGTGAGATGATGGACAGGAAATCCCACACTGGGCAGTAAGGGGTTCTCCCTCAGAGCACCCTGTTTTGTCCCACAGGCCATTCTCAGCTCCTCTCCTTCCTCATTGTGGGCCACCATCCACATGTTCTTTTCAGACAGACGTTTCTGACAGGTGTGTTAACATTTCTGACAGGTGTGTTACTCTTCTGAGTCCATGCGTAGGAGCTGAGGAGAGGAGGGTTACAGAGGCTTCCCCTTAGGGATTAGAATACCAAAAGGGTCGGGTTGTTAAGAGGGAAAACAGGTTAGGAGGGAGGGAGCTCTAGTGAAACCATATTGTTTTCCTTAGAAAGCAGATCGGTTATACCAGCACCTCACATCTCAGCACCAGTTTCCGTATTAGTCCATTCATGCTGTCATAACAAAATGCCCAGGGCTGGGTGATTTATGAAAAGCAGAAATTTATGGCTTGCACTTCTGGAGGCTGGAAGTTCAAGGTCAAGGTAACTGCAGTTCAGCATCTGGTGAGGGCCTGGTCTCTACTTTCAAGATGGCGCCTTCTTGCTACACACTCCAGAGACAAAGCCTGTGTCCTCATATAGTAGAATGAATGGAAAGGCCAAAGGGGTGAAAGGGACTAATGCCATGTCTCCTCATATGGCAGGAGGTGAAAGGGCCATAAAGGCCAAATGCTGCATGGAGCCTCTTTTATAAAAGCTTTTATCCCGTTCATGAGAGAGTTCTGATGACCTAATTACCTCTGAACGGCTCAACTTCTTAATATCATGTTGGAGATTAAGTGTCAGCATGAATTTTGGAAGACCATGAACAGTCAACCCATAGCAAATATCTCCTCTCATGGTGTTATCATGAGGGTAACATATGATACTACATGTGAACACCTAGCTTGGTATTTGACAGGAAGTAGGACTACATAAATGTTACTCACAGTTAAACAGGTGTCTCAAAGAGTCCACCAGATGCAAATTTAGCACATCGCCCTCTGCTTTGACATTACTGACTTCCTGTGGCTTGACACAAAACCCCTTTAACATCAAGGACTCATGGAGAAGTGCTCCAATTTCCTTAAACTCAGTGGGACGCTTTTGAGGCATGTTCCACACAACCTCTGAGAAGGTCTCTGAGGGATTAAGCCCCAATGCCCACCATGAAAATCTGCTCAATAAAACATCTTGGCTGGATTTCCTACCTCTCCTATCTTACCTCTCACTATTCTTCCTTGGCTCACTTTCCAAATAAACTATTTGCACCGGGACTCTTATCTCAGGGTCTGCTGCTAGGGGAGACCAAACTAAGACCAAGAACAATAGGTGGAAGGGAACCACACAGAATTTGGCTGAGCCCATCCTAGGATTCCTCTGCCCAAGCGGGCCCAGAGAGCTGGACAGACTCAACGCCAGGTGCCAGGGTGCTTCCTGGAGAGAATCAGCCTTGGGGAACAGAGAATAGCGAGCCGCCACATGACCCGGTGCCAGAAAGCAGAGCTGCTTCCGAGGACAGAGCAATCTGTCACTAAAACCAGCCTCCCCTCAGCCCAGTGGAGATCAGTCTGTACCCACAGGCAAAGGGATTTAGAGAAAGAGCAAGGAAAATCTAAACTACTGTAACAACGAAGCACCTCACCCCTGCAGCACTTATGGCCACAGAGAAGGCAAGGACAAACGGAGGTTTCTCAACCCTGGACACCACCGAGCTGCTCTAGTGACAGGGCCCAGCCCAGACTCCCATCCCAGCTGCATTGCAGGCAGACATGAGAATAGTTTCTCAGGTGTCTGTCTCCAAAAATATCTCCACTTCACACTCATTATGATGTCTAGTGTGTGTGTGTGTGTGTGTGTGTGTGTGTGTGTGTGTGTGTCTGTGTGTGTGTGTGTGTGTGTGAGAGAGAGAGAGAATAATGAGTGGTCAAAGGATGTGGAGAAATTAGGACCTTGTGCACTGCTAGAGGGAATATAAAATGGTGCAGCTACTATGGAAAAGAGCACTGCAATTCCTCAAAAAATTGAGCACAGAAGTTCCATAGGACTTAGCAATTCAATTTCTGGATGTATACCTGTGTTAGTCAGCTTCCTGTTACCATACCAAAATGCCTGAGGCAATGAGCTCACAAAAAGAAAGGGTTGGTTTGGCCTTACAGTTTTGGAGGTTGGACTCCAAAGTCAGGCAGGCCCATTGCTTTGAGCTTCTGGTGAGTGTGTCAGATGGCAATGGCAGGGAGCTTGTGGTGGAGCAAATGGCTCACCTCATGGCCAGGAAGCAAAAAGAAAAAGAGGAAGTGACTCAGGTCCCACAGTACCCTTGGAAGCCACATCTCCAATAACCTAAGGTCCTCCTGCTAGGCCCCAGCCCCTAAAGGTTCCACCCTCTGAAACCACCACCCTAGGAACCAAGTGTTTCACACATGGGCCTTTGAGGGACATTCAATGTTCAAACTATGGCAATACCCCAAAGAATTAAAAGCAGAAGTTCAGATAAATACTTGTACATCCACATCTATAGCCGCAGTATTTACAACAGCCAAAATGTAGAAACAATTCAAGTGTCTATCAGTGAGTGAATGGGTAAACAAAAATCTATCCATAAAACAGAATATTGCTCAACCTTCAGAGCACATGAATGCTGTCGATACCGACATGGATGAACACCGAAGACATCACGCTAAGTGAAAGAAGCCAGATGCAAAAGGACAAATAGTGTGTGATTCAACTTATCTGACGTACCTAGACTAGTCAGATTCATAGGGACAAATGGTAAAAGGGCCCTTGCCAGAGGCAGAGGGTAAAGGAGAATGGCGAGTCTGTACTTAAGGGCTACAGAATTTCAACTTTGCAACTGAATAAAAATGTTCAAGAAAAGGAGAGTGGTGACGGATGCATAACAATGTGAATGTAGTGGGTGGCACTGAACCTTGGCACTTAAAGTGGTTCAAGTGGTAAATTCTATGGTATGTACATTTTGCCACAATTTGAAAATACAATGCCTCCAGCATCCATACCCCCCCTTCTCCTCCTGCCTTTTCTCACCCCCCCTGCTTTCCTGGAAATATTGGCTCTATACTGGGATTCCTGCTTCTCCCCTTGCACCCTGGAATCATCAACTAGTTTGGGATCCAAACTGACCTTTAACATCTGTCTCAGGTTGGATTCCCTTGACACAGAAGCCAAGGCAGGGATTCCGCTCCAAGTGAGTGAGGACAAGCTTCTGGGAGGAAGGAACGTAGAGGGGAAGACACTAAGCAGAGACGCGGGCTCACTGTGAGTCTCAGCTCGGTCCTGTGGGAAGCTTTGGGATGCGGGGCTACCAGAGCCTCACGCACCTTGAGGTGAGGGGGTGGCTTTTCTACACTAACATCGGCCACCACACTGGCCACCAAAGAGTGAGGAGTAAATGGCACCTATGCAAATGAGTACAACTGTGCAGAGAAAGGAGCAGGTGGGAGTTGTTTTCAGCTAGTGCTCCCAGCCACTCGGGCATGGGTGCACCGGCCCAGCAGAGAAAGCCTGGGGCATCCGGAACTTCTTCCACATCCTTCCAGAAAGAAGGTCTGGTCTCTGTCCTCTCTCTAAGCCTGAACACCTGGAGAAGAGCCACCTCTGTCTATTAGAAACAAGTGTCAGGGCTGAGTCCTCCTTCTACCATGTATATCATCCGGACAACTGAATTTACCACTCTCAGGCTCAGTTTACGCATCTGTAAATTTGAATGGAAAAGAGACAGTGATGATTATTCTTCTGGATGAACCAGGACTCTTCAAATACAACTTCCTTCTTCCAGTTACAGGCCTGGCCTACTCCTTGCATGTGACTCAGACCTAAGCAATCAAAGTATCCCATTCCTTTGACCTCGCAGGAATAGGGTTGTAACCCAAGTAGGCTGACCGGAGGACTTCTCTGGGATTGCTCCAGCTGGAACCAGCAAGGAAGACCCATCGCCCAGTGGGGGACGCAGCTGGAAAGATATACAGCAGACATTGCCTGTGGCCACCTTCCCCACCAGCTGTAGGAAGTCTGCGTGCTAGAGGAAAGGGAGGCCCACGTGTAGGAGAGAGAGAGAGAGAATGCAAAAGAGCTCAGCCCACATCCTCCCTAGACCAAAATCATGCCTATGACTAGGTCTGTTACTGCGCTTCTCAGGTAAGGGGGCCAATAAATTCTCTTTTTGTCTAAGCTCATCTGAGCTGAGTTTCTCCCACTTGCAAATAGAAGACAGATGACTAGTATGTGGAATGGCTGCCTTACAGGGTTATGGGGAGGATTAAATAAGGTAATATGTGCTCAAGGTGGTTTCCAGTAATGGTCATTGTAATTCTCAGGAGGCCAATACAAAACAGGGCAGAGAGCCACTTCCTCTGTCATCTGCTAACATTATCTCATTGAACCCTCAAGCAATGAACAGACGTCTTTCTCATTCACCCTCCAACGCAGAATTTAACTCAAAAACCACTTTCTGCTGCTCTGACTTTGTTTAAGGCCCGATTTCCCCTTTAGCCTTCCTGGCCCTCCTCTTAGAGTTCTCCCCAACTGTTTTATGTTCCTCACTGGCTACATGCCAACTTTTTTGCATGATTTTTTTAAAATTCTGGAAAATATTCTTCCCTGTGTGGCAGTAGCTCTTCAGCGGGTACATCTTTCCTTCCTCCTTGGGCTCCTTTGTGGTAGTTGACTTGAAATTGCATTTTCTTTCCTCCAGAATTCCGGATGGTATCTGTAATGTCTCAGAGCGCAAGTTCCCGCCTCTGTTTTGTCTGAAGCACTGCTCCAAGTGCTTCTGGGGAGGCTTCACATTCAGAGCACCTGAGATTCCGGACTCCACTCCCAACCTGGCCATTCAGAACCTTGACGGCACAGCCCCGAGGGTGGGGTCCGTATCAGCTCCCCACGGTGTGCATGGACCCCCAACAGCTGCGAGCTTTTAGAAGGTGGAACAGCTCGCTCCTGTGACCCTCACTCTAGATGACAAATTCGCATGCTTCCAAGAGCCCATCCTGCTTTCTTACCATAATTCCTTCTTGATTTGAATTAATTCAAGAGTAGCAGTTCCCCTTGTCACTTCTCCACCTCACAGGAGGTGAAACTGTCAACAAAGCAAGCCATGACCTTGTCTGGATGCTCTGCTTGCAGCTGACAGGAACCGAGGAAGCCATGCAGTTAGTGGTGTCCCCATCCCTACTTCTCTTGCCTCTGGGCCAGCTGTGTGGTCCTAGTCAGGAACCCATCATCAGTTTCCCCCATCTGGATGAGCAGCCTATAATATGCTGCTCCAACAATATGACTTCTGTTTTCCTTGTCTTTGATCTCCACCCACATGGTTTCCAACACAGCCCCACCCTCAGGACTGTGGATTTCCATGTGGGTGTAAATCTTTTTATCATGTGCGGATACTCCACCTCCCCTTCTAATGGTTTCTTTTTAACAAGGTCAACCTTCCTATGTTTGTGCCACCCACGGTCCTCTGCTGAGGATGTTTTTTGTGCTGAAGTGACTTTGGCTACAGATAGTTGAACTAGTATTTTAGTGTAGGCTCTCCCTCAAGCAGAAAATGAGGCAAGGACTCACATGAAGTAGTTTATTTAGGAGGAGACTCCAAGCTGCACCAGTAACAGAGTGGCAAAATGACACATGGAAGAAAATCAATGCACAGTGCATTGACAAGCAAGTCACCACTGTGCATAACTGGAGCTCAGTTTCACTGGAGATGAGCCTAGAAGACAAGCCTTGTAGTTATCCCACCGAAGAGGCAAAGGAATTGAGGTGTTTGCACACAAATTCTTACCACACACTGGGCATTTATACCCAGCCCTTCTAGCCAGTGATGCCTGCCAAGGCACAGCGATGCCCAGAGGAGCCCCCTGGTAAAGAGATGTAGGGGCTGCCAGTAGGCAGTGTGGCCTACATGCACTGAAATGCACTGAAATGGGAAAGGCTAAGGGGCTAGGGGCAAGGGCTCTATGCCAGCCTCTGCTGTATCAGAGGTGAGTTCCCTGGCTGAAGGAAACACATACTGATGAGAGAGTCTCAAAGTACTTGAACCAAATGTCCTAGACTATTTATGCCACCATGAAAAAATACCTGAAACTGGCTAGTTCATAAAGAACATAAATTTATTTTCTCACAGTTCTGGCGACTGGGAAGTTCAAATTCAGGGCACCAAGCAGGTTCAGTGCCTGTGAGGGGTGCGCTCTGCTTCCCAGGTGATAACTCTTGGCTGCATCCTCACACAGCAGAAGGTGGGCAATCAAAAAGGGAGAAAAGTTTTATCCTTACCTGGCAGAAGAGATAGAAAAGAACAAAAGCATTCCTTGGGTCCTTTTTAAGAGCCCGAATTCCATCCTAAGTAGCAGGGCTCTCAAGACTTAGTCACCTTTGAAAGGACCCCCCACCTTGATACTACTACATTGACCATTACATACTGACACATGAATTTTAGGGGACACATTTAAACCATAGCACTACTTCCATGTATAGTATGATTGATTGAATTGAGAAGCTCCATCAAAGTGAGATGGAGTGGCCAATTTCTACTACATGGACACTGATGAGTACACAGAAAAGAAATTCATCATCAAAGACATGGAAAGTACCGGGAAGCTAAAAGGGCAAAGGAGAAATAAAAAAAAAGTGTTATAGCAAGCCAGAGAAGGAGGTCAGCATCCTTGCAGCCTGTCGGCCTCCTAGCAGAGCCGGCCCCACACCACTGTTCCTCACCATAAGATGCTCCTTCATCTTTTTAATACAGCCCTCTTTAATTGATCTAGTGTAGACAGGCTTCTGTTCTTTCCAACCAAAAAGCTTTGACTAAGACCACCTCTGAGATGTGTTGACACCTCAAATTTATGTTGTTTGTGCTTACACTCTGCACGCAGCTATATGTGTTTCTAAGGCAATAGGGCTGTGCCTTATGCCCTCTGCCATCCCTCGCTTGAATTAATACCCTCTCTTGAAGTATTTCTTCCCACCATCACCCCTTTGCCTCAAATTAACACGTCTCACTGTAACACGAATTCTTCTCTGTTCTCATGAGAAGCATTGTCTCAGTTCCCCAGTCCACTGGTGGCAAACCTATAGCACGCATGCCGCAGCCAGCTGTTCATTGTCATCGAAAGCTCTAAGAGGTTCGCCATCACTGCTCTATCTTGACAATGCCCTAAACCAAGATTCCCATCACATTATCCATCTTATGCCTGAAGTCCACTCCTAACCCTGATCTGAGGATTTCTCCATGGTCTGAGGAGGATCTATTTCCCACTGCCTCTTTGCAGCCAATGAGAAGCAGGCAGGCTGGTGCCGTGGGATCGTGTGGTTAACCAGACCCCAAGGGAACGGGAGAGGGCCACATGAACTCAGAGTCTGAGTGGTTCCTGTGGATCTCTACCTCACTGGTTTGACAGATCTTGGGATTCAAACACAAAGCTGAAACTCTCTGCAGTCCCCGGTCTAGCTCTCCAGCCCTGGCAGTCATGTGTGTCTGTGAATAGCAACTGAAACCTGGCTATCTGGAGCGGGCCTGGGTCCTCTTTATTCTTTTTTTTTTTTTTTAATTTTTTTATTATTTTTACCAAGAACATGTATTGGTACATTGTATACATAATGATCATAATCAACATGGTTATTTTGTACCTGTACATGATACATCTTGGTTTTCCCCCCTCTTCCCCCCTTCCCCTCCCCTCCCTTCCATTCACCCACCCCTCCCTATTTGCAACAAGTGTAGCTACACTTTACCAT